>LOND01004496.1:9079-20243 GCA_014220965.1 Paragonimus kellicotti
AATTGGCAGAAAAGCTTTGGGATACCTTTGATTCATCTGGTTTCATTAGGTTCATCAGGTTTCATTGGGGCTCACGCATCTGACAGACTAACAAGCATTTCAATTCTTATTCTCGCTTGTTATGTTCACAGCTTAAATTCAAGTCAACCAAGCGTCACGGCAAAAGCGGCTCTCCTCGTCTTCAATTTGCATGACGTCGTGGAGTGATCATGCGAGATGATTCCACTTGTTGCATGTTCACCACACCATTCGCAAATTACCATTGCAGAATAGCAGAACTCTAATTGAAAGGAAATGGATTCCCTTCAAAAGATTTGAGTAGCTTCTCAAACCAACGTTATGCTTCGGCAAATCCTAGGCTTACCGAAGACTGGCAGCTGTTCGTCAAGTGTATGTCCGCTAACAGTTATCAACACATGAAGAAAATTCATGTTTAACTTGATATGATACTGAACTCAGACCGCAGCTGTGATATACATCGCCACTGTCCGACTCTGTTACGGACGATCTGCATAAAAGCAATTTGGGGTCGTAGAAGATAAAGTGGACGGGCCCAGATATGTACCGGTAGACCAATTAGGACCCGACAACCTCTCGAAGACGAAACTTAGTTGTAACTACTTATACTGAGTGTAATCGATCAGATGGCCTTGAAACGTCACACTTTAGCCGTCCATAGGTTAACGTCTGCAACTTGCTTTCGAATGCGCACTGCCAACCAATTTCAATGAATTTCTTTCCCCAGTTGCAGGAAGACTGCATGACAACGGGGAACGTCACAACTTCCGTATTCGAGAGAATGACAAACTATCTCCGTGCAACAGAGACGTGTTTCTTGCTGGAGACTACTAGATCATGGTCTCTACATATGACGCCGTGTTATTCTTGCTCACATATTTTACAGAGAGCCTGATCTGCATAGCGAATAATCCAGTAAAATCCGTAGATGGGAAAACGCCATCAAAGGTTTCAATTTATTTGAGCAGCCACCGGTACTTAGAACGTTATATGACACATGCAACTAGTAACGCAATTCAGACGATCTGATTGAAGTTACAATGTATCAGGTCTCAACTTGGGCGCTCTCGGTCGGTAATAAAATGTATTTCGGAGGCAGACATCCCCAGTCCGCTGTTGGAACCATCAATCGGGAGCTTGAGCAGTCGATGGAATTGGTCACAAATGTCAGACATCAACGCCATTCGAAGGAGGTCAGGTTGTCGGGTTTAATGAACAACACTGGTAACTGAGATAACAAATACCTATCACACGACACTATCGCCAAGTTAAATGGACTAGTGAGACCATGTAAGATAGTCCACAATACACAAAATGCAAGTTAACTAGATGGGCTGAATTAGTGCAATTCAGGTGAGGCTGGATCGTGTTGACAGTGCCGGCTTCTAGAATTGCAGTTTGCCGAACAAAATGCGTTGATGTTTTCTTGCCAACCTTTTGAATGGCGTGAAGACAATCAGCATACTGTCTTCTTATTTCCCTTATCTGAACGATCTAACAACTACTGACTACATCTGTAGTTTCCAACATTTCAACTACTTACAAGCAAAGCTGAACTCTGACAATAGCTTAATTTAATTAAACGACTTAGCATGTCAGATCGCGAATTAAACAGACGGACCTCGTTTGGACACCCTTCGGACTCTTAACTGCTGCAGAACCACTCACTGTGAAATGTGTAGAGAATACTGTGTTTAGCGTAGTCAGGCTGGTCCAGGTACAAATACCATGATGTATCCATCGTGTTAAGTGGCACCTAGCTATTTAGAATGCGTCTTAGCCCCAGTTAACGCATGCCCGACAGTTTGATCGACATCTATACAGACAGTTGAATTGTTAGGACTACACCTCATTCATCATCATCATCATCATCATCATCATCATCATCATAGACAGCAATACATCAGTGGTTCACACTGTTGCTTGACGGTCACACAACCACGGAAGAAAAAAGCAGAAAATCTGTATATGAAAAAAGAAAAAAAAGGAGGGGAAGACAAGCGGACCTAACTATGGACTACACTACTCAGGACGGTAGTATGTTATTAATCAAAAGAGATGCTTCTTCACGTCGAATGTGAATTAACCGGCTAATTAAACCACCTACCGCGAAATGGGTTCAAAATATGACAACTGAGAACCTCCTCCGCATAATGACCATTCGACTAGGAAGGTGAGCTTCTTGAGGCAAATGGTCAAGATGATGGCGCGGGTGCATCCAGCAACACTAAGTAAAATGTTTCAGTACACGTGAAAAATAACTGCAGAAACCGATCTAAATTAAGGTTCACTTCCTTGTGTGCAATCACGACAAAAAACGTTATCCATTTTTGCAGTGCATCCGGTAGATGGTTGAGAATACTCAATTCAGAGCCATTTCTTTACGGACAAAACAAACACACTTCAAAAATTTCCCTACACACAAATGTAGGTCAAATACACCTACGAAACCTCAACAAATTCAACACATCGTGAATCAAATTCTGAACTTTTCATATTAAGGGCAAATGCAGCAACAATTTTTTTACTAAAAAACAATACATGAAAACATGTTGTCTCGCGGCAGGCTGTTTTCAGCTCAACATCCTATTTTGTTTAAAAGCAATGCACGTGAAATGTCCGAGGCCTGAGTCCTGCAAACTTCACGTGCATTTCGGCTTGTTCTATCCAAACGACTGAGATAGAAAAAATGAATAGCATCCATTATTGATAGGCCTCCAACATCGCTTTCGAACACGATCTTCCAAGTAACCTGATTAGAGTATACAGAATCCAGCAAAATGTTCATAATTTCTTTTGAATTTGCATGAAAGTCTTGATAAGGGTGACAAAACCAACTAATAACATACTAACATTAACCCCTGGACCTCATACGATGTCTGACGGGTAGGGCGTTAAAGATCTGTACCCCTGACACTTTACAAGCTGAGCTAGACTTTCTACAAGAAGTGTTCATGCAGAATGGCTACCCAATGCGTTTCATTCAGAAGGCGATGCAGGCGGTAGAGTTGAAACTTAAGCCACCCTCTGTGCAATTCGATTGGACACAACAATGACTTCGCAGGTCAACAATTAATTGTGGTCACATCACGTTGACATCGACTTATTTCACACACTTGACACTGTGAGGTGGTTCATCAACTATGCGTTACTAATCGGTCATACATTGTCTGCGCCAAAGTGTATCCACTGATACAGATATTCTTGTTCGAATACTCCAGAAATAGCTTCGGGGTTGTTACAATTAATTATTATTTTCATGAGCGATAAGTGTCGGACACCAAAAACTGGCGACTCATCATATAACCGCATGCGATCATCTTAGACTGAAGAATGCATGAAGATCTATCATCCTCCTGTTTTCACTCGTCAACAGGAAACACAATTATTGTTGGGATAATGGAGTCCTATCGTTCTGCACGTTACTGTCCCGCTCATTGGAAAGTATTTTCAGCGAAATAGAGAAAAATAATGCAAGCATTCTGTTATAATATTCCAAATTTCACATTAACTTTAATAACGTTAGTGAACATGTGTATGGCAAATTAATAATAAAATGTGATACCGATGAAAAACCCGGTGTTACTTCAATTATCCTTAATTGTCATTAGAGATAAAATAATTTAGTTGATCTACTGGCATATGAAGTTTACTGCCAGATTATGAATCCTCGCTTTGCACACACAAATATGACTTGTTTTACTGTTTGGCTAAATTGTCGTACCATCGGCAGCTCTCTGTCCCTGGATGATTTGTTCACGTTCCTTCATTTTGTTTACATTACATTTATATAAATTTGAACTAGTTCCGTCCCAGTACCCCCTTCTGACTGAGTGTTTTCACATAGCCCTCGTGAATACCAATCTTCTTCCGCTCCAACCATTAAGGGGTTGTCTACGTCGCTTGTCGTTAATATCAATGACGTCCAATTAAGCATTTCCCGGTACCGATAGCTGGATGGGCATAATGCAGTTGTTTGTTTCTTTCATAACAGCTGCGGCTTCTAACGATCACCAACTCATTTGTTGAGAAGTGCGAGGATTAAACGAGAAGCAAAACTCGAAGAATCGAGTTAAGATATTTGTCAGCGCAGAATAACTGGTACAGTTTTAGTGACATTCCGAAGAAATAATTGATGTTCTGGAAACAAAGCACTCTGGTTTTGATAAGTTAGGAAAGTTCTGCACAACGTATGCGCTCACTATACTCACTTGGTGTGTTCCCCATCAAATTAACTTATTTGATGGTGTGTGGTCAGGGATTTGGTTTTGTTTAGATTCAACTTGCTCAACTTTGGTCACGGTATTAACTTTCAGATAAACGCTTTTGGTTTGTTCCTTCTGAAACAAGCAACGTGTCATCAGTTTAAACTCTCACCATAAATATGTTTTGATTTGCCGCCCATATTCTAGCAAGATTATCCTATTGACAGTCGCGTCATTGATTTTGGTTGGAGAAAGTTAAAGATGTCACATCCTGTCGCTCAGCATTTTTTGATTTCGGATGATGGCCAAGTTGCTTTGATGCATTCAACGGAGCGCAAGACTAGCTCAGGCTAACTTCTAATCGACCAATACTATAAAGGTCAGATCAAATCATAGGTTTTCAACGACACTTTCACGGGAAACGTTTTGCGAAATATATTATAAACTCGATGATCAAACTTATCAGTGAAGTTACTCTACTATCGCAATTATTACATAAGAACTGGATTTTTGAAACACCCTTCAGATTTTTGAGCTTTAACTTCAGGGCACAATTTGACAGTGAGTTGAACCACTCTGATCAAATGCACTAGCTTGCTGACACCATGCTAATCTACTTTCGACCACACGGCAGAATCATTTTGGCTTACGATCATGTTCAATAGGGTAGTTGTTCATTGGTAAATACTAGCCACCTCCTAAGGATTGCGATGCAAAGCATGAGCCATATTGCCTGATTATCAAGTCAGCTACATTTGGGGAGTACAAGTTGTTGCGGCTGCTTTGCGGCGTTCGTTGGAATCTATTTAATTGAACGTTTACATATTTCGCAAAATTACTGACAGTGTTTCAGGGGTTGTTCTGTTTCACAACCTCATTAGAAGCTACCCGAAATCAACGTAATCTTTTGAAGCTTTGGACATGATTCGATAAAAATCTGTCCATTACCAACGAAATAATGTAACTAATGACCTGTTTCAACGCGTCTACCTAGGTCCAAGACATGACTGCCTGGTTGTAGAGATACGAATCAGTACACAATGTTTAGCACACACACTTCTACGATTCTTTTGACAACATTTTAAAACGGTCTAGTTGTCGTACTACTTTCGCGAACAAGAGGAATAGACGAATTGAAAGTTGTAAGGGAAAAATGAGTGCTGAAGCTGCAGATTATATAAAGATGTATGAGGAGCGAAGCCCATTAAACTCACCAATATAGTCTACCGTAAAATGTGTTGCATCATCATCATCATCGTCAAAGAGTGTTAGGCCAGATCGATAACGTTCTTCCCGTATAGTCAACAACCATTACAGCAGGTTTTGGTCAGTGCTTCATACGGGACATTAATCGCGAATCAGATCATATAAACCAAAATGGTCCAAGTGCTCAAACGTTATTCAGGCAACATTGTTGAAGTTAGCTGGCACACTATTCTGTATTATATAGCAAAATGTGCATGGTTAACTTGTGTGTTAAGTTGTTCCACGATCACAACAAACCTGGAACAACTCCATTGATCTGAGACCATTGGATTTTGAACACAATGCGGATTGTACATAATTACCCGGAAGTCTATGTACAATAAGTATGACTTTTGGACTGGCATGTACAATCTTTTAGTCATCATCACACGGATTAGTCCCCAAGATTTCGGAGACTTGTGTGCCTATAGCAGCGTTGAGCATTTTCCAGCTCGCTCAGAAACATTCATTCAAGACTCAACCCCATTGGCAAAGTAATGTTGTGACTGGCTTGGGAAAATTACTAGGTTAGTATATTGTGGAGCAAATTTGGCTACATTCTTCTGCAATGAAAAATAGTTCTTGACGAAATTATTATCCTTGATATTCCGGCAACCAAAGCTTTAAAAGTCAAAATCATAATACAATGCAAATATAAGTTATAACCAAATCCACTATGCGAGGAAACTAACCTTCCGCTCCGTTACCAGATGAGTCGCCTTCTAAAAATTGAGGACATACAACAACAATGCACAAAACAAAGTTAGTTTAACTATTACCGATACTGTGTAGTTTTCGTAAACAGACATTCAAACCGTTAGGCCAGGGGTTAATGTTAGTATGTTATTAGTTGGTCTTGTCACCCATCAAGACTTTCATGCAAATTCAAAAGAAATTGATGAACAATTTTGGCTGAGATTCTGTTAATACTTATAGGTTACTTGAGAAGATCAGTGTTCGAAGCGATGTTTTGGAGATATCTATCAATAATGGATGCTATTCATTTTTTCTATCTCAGTCGTTTGGATAGAACAAGCCGAAATGCACGTGAAGTTTGCAGGACTCAGGCCTCGGACATTCACTTACATTGCTTTTATGAACAAAATAAGATGTTGTGAACTGAAAACAGCCTCGAACAGCCAACACAACATAATTTTCAACGTATTCGTTGGTTTTTATATAGCGAAAAAGTTGTTGCTGCTTTTGTCCGTCAAATGACAAAGCTCAGAATTGATTTCGGTATGTTGAATTTGTTGAGGTTTCGTAGGTGTATTTGACCTACATTTTGTGTGTAGGAAACTTTTTGAAGTATGTTTGTTTTGTCCGTAAAAATGGCTCTGAATTGAGTATTCTCAACCATCTACCGGATGCACTGCAAAAA
Organism: Paragonimus kellicotti; assembly: GCA_014220965.1. Lineage (NCBI taxonomy): Eukaryota > Metazoa > Platyhelminthes > Trematoda > Plagiorchiida > Troglotrematidae > Paragonimus > Paragonimus kellicotti. The sequence goes on from LOND01004496.1 coordinate 15,929, forward strand.
TGGATAACGTTTTTTGTCGTGATTGCACACAAGGAAGTGAAGTCTTAATTTAGATCGGTTTCTGCAGTTATTTTTCACGTGTACTGAAACATTTTACTTAGTGTTGCTGGATGCACCCGCGCCATCATCTTGACCCATATTTGCCTCAAGAAGCTCACCTTCCTAGTCGAATGGTCATTATGGCGGGGAGGTTACATCAGTTGTCACATTTTTGGAACATCATTTCGCGTAGTGGTTTTAATTAGTGGTTTGTGATTCCAACATTCGACGTGAAGAAGCATCTATTAATGTGATTAATAATCATACTACCGTCCTTTTTGACGCTATGTGAATTTAGGTGTAGTCCATAGTTAGGTCCGCTTGTCTTCCCCTCCTTTTTTTTCTTTTTTCATATACAGATTTTTCTGCTTTTTTCTTCGTGGTTATGTGACCGTCAAGCAACTGTGTGAACCATTGATGTATTGCTGTCTATGATGATGATGATGATGATGATGATGATGATGATGAGGTGTAGTCCTAACAATTCAACTGTCTGTATAGATGTCGATCAACACTGATCGGCAGCGTTACTGGGTAGACCATTCTAAATAGCTAGGTGCCACTTAACACGATGGATACATCATGGTATTTGTACCTGGACCAGCCTGACTACGCTAAACACAGTATTCTCTACACATTTCACAGTGAGTGGTTCTGCAGCAGTTAAGAGTCCGAGGTGTCCAAAACGAGGTCCGTTGTTAATTCGCGATCTGACATGCAAGTCGTTTAACTTAAATTAGCTTATTGTCAGAGTACTCAGCTTCTGCTTGGTAAGTGTTGAATGTTGAAACATACAAGATGTAGTCAGTAGTTGTTAGTGCTCTTCAGATAAGGATCATAAGAAGACAGATTGGCTGATTTCTTCACCGCCATTCAAAGGATGATAAGGAAAACATCAACGCATTTTGTTCGGCAAACTGCAATTCTAGAAGCCGGCACTGTCAACACGATCCAGCCTCACCTGAATTGCACTAATTCAGCCCATCTAGTTAACTTGCATTTTGTGTATTGTGGACTATCTTACATGGTCTCACTAGTCCATTTAACTTGGCGATAGTGTCGTGTGATAGGTATTTGTTATCTCAGTTACCAGTGTTGTTCATTAAACCCGACAACCTGACCTCCTTCGAATGGCGTTGATGTCTGACATTTGTGACCAATTCCATCGACTGCTCAAGCTCCCGATTGATGGTTCCAACAGCGGACTGGGGATGTCTGCCTCCGAAATACATTTTATTACCGACCGAGAGCGCCCAAGTTGAGACCTGATACATTGTAACTTCAATCAGATCGTCTGAATTGCGTTACTAGTTGCATGTGTCATATAACGTTCTAAGTACCGGTGGCTGCTCAAATAAATTGAAACCTTTGATGGCGTTTTCCCATCTACGGATTTTACTGGATTATTCGCTATGCAGATCAGGCTCTCTGTAAAATGTGTGAGCAAGAATAACACGGCGTCATATGTAGAGACCATGATCTAGTAGTCTCCAGCAAGAAACACGTCTCTGTTGCACGGAGATAGTTTGTCATTCTCTCGAATACGGAAGTTGTGACGTTCCCGGTTGTCATGCAGTCTTCCTGCAACTGGGGAAAGAAATTCATTGAAATTGGTTGGCAGTGCGCATTCGAAAGCAAGTTGCAGACGTTAACCTATGGACGGCTAAAGTGTGACGTTTCAAGGCCATCTGATCGATTACACTCAGTATAAGTAGTTACAACTAAGTTTCGTCTTCGAGAGGTTGTCGGGTCCTAATTGGTCTACCGGTACATATCTGGGCCCGTCCACTTTATCTTCTACGACCCCAAATTGCTTTTATGCAGATCGTCCGTAACAGAGTCGGACAGTGGCGATGTATATCACAGCTGCGGTCTGAGTTCAGTATCATATCAAGTTAAACATGAATTTTCTTCATGTGTTGATAACTGTTAGCGGACATACACTTGACGAACAGCTGCCAGTCTTCGGTAAGCCTAGGATTTGCCGAAGCATAACGTTGGTTTGAGAAGCTACTCAAATCTTTTGAAGGGAATCCATTTCCTTTCAATTAGAGTTCTGCTATTCTGCAATGGTAATTTGCGAATGGTGTGGTGAACATGCAACAAGTGGAATCATCTCGCATGATCACTCCACGACGTCATGCAAATTGAAGACGAGGAGAGCCGCTTTTGCCGTGACGCTTGGTTGACTTGAATTTAGCTGTGAACATAACAAGCGAGAATAAGAATTGAAATGCTTGTTAGTCTGTCAGATGCGTGAGCCCCAATGAAACCTGATGAACCTAATGAAACCAGATGAATCAAAGGTATCCAAAGCTTTTCTGCCAATTGCGAATATTCAAGATCTGCTGTATTGATCAGATAGGAGGTGCAGAAGGCAGAATACATCTCCGTTATCAACTCAACTCCGAGGCCAGAACTAAAAACAGACATGTTGAGCGCAGAGCGCCCAGATGCGAGAATGATGTAGCTGTGGACGTTCAGTAATACATTGTAATCCACCACACACGAAGTTCTCAGTCGCCAGCCCAACTTCATAAGTCGGTTGATTAACCGGAACTAAGTTGTTAGGTCTACGTATCAGTGATAGAAATAATTCTGAGATGCTGCTGTTTGACTCACAGTCCTGGGCCTGTCAATAGACGTTAACGAGAATCGTGCAGTCGTAGAACCCTAATCACGTTACTTATAAGCACGCAGTTAGACACGCTTCAGCGACCCTATGATGCGATAACCATCCTACTACTTGATAGCCCCGTGTATGAGAACACTAACTTGACACTCAAACATGTGTCTATATCGCTGACTTCCGCAACCATTGCTGCCCCACGGGCACCGGTGGACAGATGTGACCAAAACAGCTATCAAACTCCGTTGGAAGAAATTCGAAGTGTAGCATGTTGTCGGTAAACAGAACGAACAGTGATGATTTCTCAACCAGGCGACTGTTGCACAATACTTAAAGGAGTACGTGCCTGACGAAATCTTCTGGCTTCTCGTGGATTCTTTGCAAGTGTGGTGGATTTACGTTTAATTGCCGTTAGTAACAAATTTGCGGTGTTCTTCCGTCATCTCTGAAAGTTATTATCATATGTTTGCATCGAACTTAGAGGTCGCCGCGGTAAAGAACCCCACTATCAGGGCTTGGAAACATTCCGAAGTTCAATCGTTGAGATTTCTATCGCTGTTAAATCTGGCATGAAATAGAAAACGCAGCTGGGGTACCAACCTTTATGAAAAATACCGCTGACTCTTTCGGGGGTTCTTTCATATTTTTCCGTTGCGCAAGCTGTACCAGGGCTGTCGAACATTACTCTTTGGAGGTTGATGCTGTTTATTCACATCTTTACACAGTCATCTCCAACTGTCCACAGAATATTCATCGAACTTTTTCTCCGCTTCATTTTAAGAATCTATTACAGGCACGGTTTTGTTGCACACCATAAAACTAGACTGAATGTAGCACACATGTTAGCCTGGAAATTGACAGGAATTTTGCAGTCAAATGGACGCTTTCTCAGCTGACCACATGAGAATTGGGTGGACAGGTAAAGGAAGGTCACATTTTTCAGCAGGAGGAATTCACACTGGTAGTTTCGATAATAAATAGCGCCACTGATATTTCACATAGTCTATCCCAATGGCGCAACCAGTTTGAAACAACTTCACCGATTAACACTCTGAGTTTGAATACGTTGAAGTTTTAATTGATCAGTCACACGAAGCACGGCGGAACAACGCCTCTTGTGAAATCTGAACAGATCAAACTAATCGTAAGTACTGACCTAGCCGGAGCAAAAGGTTAACTACAACACATCGGGTGTAAAACACTGGTACCCATGGATGAAGATAGTTTATCCTAAATATCATCAAAATACGTGGATAACATTAAGCGAACCAATTTTTTGAGAATTGTATAAATATATTTTATCAGCCACATTGCATAGTATATATGTCTGAGTTGCTGGCTCTCTTCTGAGGTGAACCAGTACTTCTTTGGTTTGACATAGGCTATCTTGCATGCTAGGCTGGCAAGTATACAATGCCTTATCATTGGTCTGAGAAAAACATCGTCTAATGTAAGCGATATTCTGAGGCTTTGAACAGATTCAACTGTACAGCAGCTATCAGAATTGCGATGAAGATGCAGAATAACAGACTCCCTATTAGAGAGCGTACACTCGTTTAACGCTAATGAATGACCTGTTGCCTTAAAAATTATAACATAATGCTGACGTTTAGCACTTCTTATATCGTCACAGACTGGTGAACGTTT
>LOND01004496.1:28229-42341 GCA_014220965.1 Paragonimus kellicotti
GCCGATTCTGTGAGTCACGAGGGCCCCAGCCCGGGAGACGAACCCGACCTACAGTAACTAACCCCTTCGTAAACGATTTCATTTGTCTACGCCCGGTCATCATCTGTCCACGCCACCCTCGCGCCAGTCAGCCGCATCGTCGGCAAACAGTGCTCGGTGTGGCAAACGACTAGCTGGCATCCTTAGTACATGACCCAACCATCTAAGTCTGTGCAAATGTAGCGACTGAACAAGAGAACTCGTTTGGCAATCAGTGCCAAACACCCGCTTCCTAACCTCCTCGTTGCTTACTCGCTGGTGCCACCCGATACGAGCGATTGAACGCAGACATCGGTGGTCAAATACCTGAAGACGGTTCACGTCCTCTACCCTGAGTGGCCAGGTTTCGCTGCCGTAAAGTAATACGGCCCTCACTGTTGTTTGATATACACGACCCTTAAGCTTTAGGGAAATACCTCTCTGTCGCCATAGGTGTCTTAGATTAGCGAACACCGCCCTAGCCTTGGAAATACGCGCTTCTATTTCATTCCCTACACCTCCACCACTGTCCCTCATGCAGCTTCCCAGGTACACAAACCGGTCAAAACCTCCATGACTTCATTATCTAACATTAAATCTACGTAATCACAACAATCTTGGAGAAGCACTTTGCATTTTGAGGCTGCAAAGCGCATTCCGAAGTATTTAGCAGAACGCGAAATATTGCATCCAGTGTTGTTTGTGCTGCATACAAAGTATCAAACAGCAAGTACCTAATCGTCAGCATTGATCAAGATCAGTCAGCTCTTGCACAGCAAAGTGAGGAGGTCCACGCCGGTATACTTGGGTGTCGTGTGGCGATCCTCTATTAATTCTCCTCACAAAAATTGAACAAAAATGGTGTTGAAAGGGGAACACGAATTGCGACTACAGCCGCTCCTGGGTGCTGAAAACTGTTCAGAATACTCCGCCGTACACCCCAATTTGAGCTGGAAGTGATGTGGGAATATAAGCGCCAACAATTTAGGTTTGCTTAATCCCTCGGCCTGTAAAGAGTAGGAGCGATCATGATATAGTACTCACACCATTGCTATTCAGTAGTTGAACCAGAACACATATTTTTACATCGTAGTAGCCGCAGGAAAAATAGTAGAAGAACATTTGGAGATGCCATTAGTGGCCGAATTGCGTTTCGTATGTGAGGGCACGTGAAGGAACTGATCGTTGACGTCTGTGGCAGCCCTGGCGGTCTGGGCCGAGTACCGTATGCAGATAAGTGTTTTCGTTTGTTGTCTTGTTGAAAGGCGTAACCCACGTGTTGCTTTCTTGAAGGAACAATCTTTTTCATCCGCGTTTTGTATCACAACAGGTACGCCCTGTGTTCAAGCGACTCCAAAAAGTGTGGATCGGTCTACCGAATCAAACGCACCTTTATAGTCCAGAAATACGGCGATTGTTGGCCGGCGGTACACATGACGCTGCTCCAGAATTTGACGAAGGGTAAAAATGTGATCTATACAACCCCACCCACGGCAAAACCCTGCCTGTTCTTTCCTTAATGTTTACTTCCCCGGAACTGCAGTGAGTCTCACGAAGACAATTATAATTGATGCCAGAACCCCATTGAATCGATGAGTCAATAATCCCTCTATGTTTCGCAAGAGCCGCGGGATCCTTTCTTAAATATAGGAACTATTATCGATTGACTCCCAGCACGGAGGAATGGTCTCCGTCGTCCACACAAGTTGAAACAACTGAGTCAAGACTTCTACCAACGCCTCCTGTAACAGCGGCTGTGGAGTCACCCGAAGTGTATAACCAGTATCGGGTAGACAATGCGGGTGCTGTTAGTTCCATACGTTGACTACTGTCATGGATTCTAGTCTCCGAGATACAGCAGACATCAACGTGCAACGAGTCTAGCGTTCGTGCGAGAGCCGGCGTTGTTTGGCCTCTATTACTGTTACAGCTAGGGAGAAGCGTTGCATTTTAATTTGTTCATTGTCACTATGTAAAGCCTCCAGCCTACCATATAATAAAGAGTTATGATCATTCATGTACTTAATACGTTCCTAGATAAACAAGACGAGGGACGCCTTGAGGCTGAATGGCAAGAGCGAACTCATCAGCGGCTGATCAAAGTGTTACCACGTTAGCCTACATTCTGTTGTGTAACCTGTAGTACAAAGGTCTAAAAAAGTAAAATTATCAGAAATGGAAGTCGGGGGTGGCCTCGAGAGAGCTAACTGTATAGTCGGATTATAACTGCGAAAGTCTGTAAGGTAACCAGTGTTTCAGATACTCGATCGCAAACGTTAGATACCTCGTCCACATACCGTTCTGTGAAACGCCCGAATTACAACTTTCATCTGTCAAGCAACCACTCTGAAATTTGGACACGAAAATATCAGCAAGGATAGAACCGAATTTTTATTATTTCCTTGTACCGTCGCTTTGTATGAAGCAGCATCGATTAAAAAGGAACTGTATATCAGATGTAACAAGAAGAGGGATTTTTCTAAGTTCATTCGAAGGAACGTCATTATCAATTTGATGACAGTGGATCTAGTCGCAAATGCGGGACGTTTGTGAAAAATGACTGGACGTCAAACGAGAACCTAGTTTCACTGCATACGTTCATATGTAATCCACAAATGTAGATGCATGTCTTCATATGTGTGCAAACATTCAACATATTTCCACTAAAGAATACGCATAGGTCTCCGATGAGCGTTACTAGGCGTTACTGCACTACTTTTAACATGAATAGCGTTCATTCAAAACCATCTTAGAACAACTGGTAACATAAAACGTTCGAGTTAACTGTCTGCTGCGGTGTATGGGAAAAGTGGCAAATCAAGTCAGCACATTGGACATTGTGAACAAAACCTTCATTAATCTTTTCGAAACTAACCAAAAAAGCCTTATTATGGTAAAAAAAAAACACAAAAAATGATGCATAGGAGCGAATTAATGAGTAGATATCTAATTGATATAAATATCATTAACATTTCGATGTATTGACGAACTAAGAGCTAAGTTATCAACTTACCGTTATTGCTTCTGCACGACCCAATTAACAGCATAAATAACAAAACAAGACTGAGATACATCTGTGCTGGAATGAAGTGGCCCCTTACCATCTGAACAATTCTCCAGTGCTTTATATGTTCCACTGCTCATATATCGTTAGACTATTGGCTAAACGTTAACGCTCATCTATCCTGACCAATCGCGTGAATTTCATTGCATTTATGACTGTAAGTTTCAGGAGGCAGGTTGTACTTGGAGAACTGACGGTTACCTTAAAATGTAGTTGTGCATAAGTCAGTTAATTTCATCAATATTATGACTCCGTTCACTCGGAGGTGAAATTCCGGGTACGCAAAACAACTCAGCTGCATTGGAGGCCCTGCATTCAATCAGAACAAAAAGTGAGTCATTACAGCAGTTGCAAGCATATAGCCATAGTATATCAATGGTTATGCATCTTTCTATCGCCCGAATATCTATTCAACTGAAATCTGTTTTTACTTGTTTGTGGTCGCTATTTAATTATGAGAACGACAAAGTAGCGAACAAGGCTTGTTTTCCGTGTTTGATCATCAGGCTAATTACAACACAATAAATATGAAAACAGTAACTGGGGTGAGCCAGAAAAACGGTCAATAGAGGTTGTGGACGGCGTGTTTGTTATCAGTTACGCAATCACTGTTCCAAATCGTGGGCTTGATTGATTGTGGGCCAGGGGAGATTAAGTGTCCGCACGAACTTCTGTGCGCAGAGGTCAGGGTTGCGGAATCGGATACTAATGGCCTCGGCAACGGTCAACATTCGAAATCTCACCATTTTTGATCGATTCCTTGGCACTCGGCCAAAAATCTGAAAAGTGTTTTTCGTACTGAAAGAATGATTACTCCGAAAGCGAAAGTGGTTGAGCGTTCACATATGATAATTCGGTCGTGCCTAATGTGAGGTCAATGGCGCAGTGGTAAACACGGTTGCCTCATGAAAGCGTGGCCGGAGTTCTAGTCCCGGCAGTGGCAAGGATATGCACTACTGACGAGCTCTAATGAGAGCGAAACTCGAGTCTAGTGCTTCTTTTCGAAAGGGGCCGACTGGATAGTCTATGGGAATGCGACAGCTGCGATCAATTGTGGGTGATGTTCAACTTGAAATTAACCAAATCCTCGACTACTCATCAGAATGATTAGAGTCGGTCAACAACCATCGCACTTGAAACCGTTTTAATCACACCACTATTCAACCACGCAGGATGATGTTCACGCACTCTGTCAGACAATCGCCTTGTAGTACGACCAATGTATGATGCTCGACACGAGCAAACAAATGAGTACACACAACAGCTGGTTGTAGAACATGGAAGTTTGTCTTTGAGTTGTGACATGATAACGGGTGTTGAACGGAAACTCACGCACAATTGAGCGGCAAAGTAGGTTGATTCGACTGACTTTTTGAGCTTTCTTGAGATAACTTCGGCCATGGGATCTCCCTTGAAAGGAAGACTAATAAACGCAAGTTTCCTATTCACAGAGGGTGGCTTAAGTTTCAACTCTACCGCCTGCATCGCCTTCTGAATGAAACGCATTGGGTAGCCATTCTGCATGAACACTTCTTGTAGAAAGTCTAGCTCAGCTTGTAAAGTGTCAGGGGTACAGATCTTTAACGCCCTACCCGTCAGACATCGTATGAGGTTTCGCTTTTGATTTAGCGGAACGAAACTGTCAAAGTGAATGTACTGGCCACTCCAAGTTTGTTTTCTGTACACATTCCGTTGGATTGAACCATCTCTTCTTACTATGCCAACATCCAAGAAATTTATTTGACCATTGTTATCTGACTCCTTGGTGAATTTAATACTGCTGTGGGCTGAGTTAAAAGCTGTCATAACTCTGTTCATGTTAGAATTCTCGTTGATGACGCAAAAAATATCATCAACATAGCGTTTATAAAATGCAAATTGTTCAATGACCGCACTCAGTTGGTTAGTCTCCAGTTTGCTCATGAAAACGTCAGCTAACAGGGGACCTAGGGGCGAGCCCATTGCCACTCCATCTCTCTGTCGGTAGATTGCATTATTGAACAGAAACTGAACGTTACTCGTACAAAGCACCAGCAGTTCTCTCAGTTCATCTTTTGGGATGCTCACCTGTTTGTTGTTACGCTCGATGTAATCGCATAAATAGTCAATTGTCTTTTGTAGAGACATGTTCGTAAATAGTGAGAATGAGAACATTCTTTGTTTGTTTAGGTTCAGGTCTTGGACTGCGTCGATGAAATGAAACGTGTCTCGGAGACTGTGCTTTGCTAGCTGGGTTCGAGCAGACCGGCAAGCCATTTAGCCAGAGCATGATAAGGCGAGTTGCACATATCTAAAATGGGTCTCAAAGGCAAACCTGCTTTGTGCACTTTGGGCAGACCGTATAACCTAGGGATTATTGTTCCAGTGGGACGAATGCGTTCGAAAGTGGCCGAATCAATTATCCCCTTCTGCTTCATTCCACGTAACGTTTTAGATATTGCCTTTTCTATAGGCTGGTGTTTTGTCCTTCTCCGTACTCCTGTTGTTGTTGAGACATAGAACGTAGAATATGTAGAAGTAGAGGCATAAAATTGTTTATTTCTGTAGGAAACTCTGTGTAATGGCATCAGGATTTCGCAGAGATTTTGTGAGCGATCTTATAACTTTGACAATGACACAAATATTCAGGTTATTTCACCATAACATCACAACAGCAGAAACGGAATATTACATATTTTGATTGCGTGGACAAACACATGTACCACAGAAGTTAAACCATCTTACCGAATAAAATTCCACTATACTAAATAATCACAGATACATTATCGATGTATTTCTGTTTCGCTTCCCAATACACGTCTTTCGTATAATCTAAAGCTATGCGGTCATTTTATGGGAGGGAACTGTTAGGTTGCTCTATATGTTCCTTCACTGTTACCAATGAAAAACGCTATCTTATAAGACGAACGAAATCGTTGACTTCAACCTGCTCAAGAGATAGTCCACGGTTCAGAGCTTAGCGGAATTGGCTGATAAGGATATAGACTACAGGTTGAACCTCGTGCATTCCAGGGATATGAACTGACTATGAGGTTCAGTAACAGCGAAAGGGTCTTCCTGAACATTCAACATTAATTCGATACCTAGGAAAGGATATAGGAGTTCAACAGAAATAGTTTAAAAATTTTCACGTGAAAGAATAACTGGTTAACTAGGATTCAATTACATTAGGATAGTCTTCAGATACTCCTCAGTAATTTGAATGGTATTAAAGATGGTGGAGAAGAGGTTACATCTTTTAAAAACGATAGACCACCACACCAATGGTACCCCTAAAAAACACCAACAGGCGGCACACAAAGCAAAATTACTAGATAAGAAATATATATGGAAAATTATCCAGAAGTTTCTCAGATCGGAATTCTGAAAAGTATTATCCATTGAACGTCTCCATTTAGTAAATAAATGACGTGGGAATATGTACAAAAATGAAGACAAAGCAATTAAATATGTAAAGATGAATACGCAGAGAAAAACAGATACGTCAATCTATCTCTAGAGGAAAACACAGGAGACAAAAAACGAAAAGCCCCGTTAGTATAAGCTCAAGTGTGAAAATAAGTTTGGAGTCGATGGGAGGGTTTAGTAAAACAAAATATCCGGGAGGATGGAAAAACGTCACAACATCTAGACAACAGAATTAGGAAAACAAAGGTGAAAGATCATATAGTTAAGTTTCCTGTAGCTTCATCACGATGAAATCATTCGTAGATGTATCCTGCTTCTGTAGACCATATAAACAGGAACGCCTTAAAAATAGAACCGCAGAAGGCAGTCGGTATGGTGATGGCCGATATATGCCGATATTTGCACGTGTGTGAGAGTTTGGAAAACAGTGTATCAAACATCGTATATCTATCACATCCAAAATTGAAAACGGTTTTCAGCGAAACCATTTCCAGCATACATATGATCCCCTAATGAACTATGTTTGCTGTCTGTCATCAAGTTACGAGCAAATGACTGTAAACACGGGGAGGAGCGGCCTCGCTTCCTTAACTAGCACGGTTGGCTTTCATTTTGTGAGGGAATCCTTCTGACCTATCCGAATGCACTGCTACTTATGATAAACACATTTAGTAGTTAGGTTCGTCATATGTAATCACGATTAACTTCCCAAAAATTGCAGGATGTTAACACTGATACAAAGCATTTGCGATTCGAATAAAATAAGCACTAGATCAATGGTTTCCTCTGACTGTTGATGCTCATCGTTAGCTTTCGATTTGCTCACAACATCAGTGAAATTCCGAATTGCTACCTCAAATTCCTATGATTTTTTGGTATCTCAGAAGTTTGGCTATTTCAGTTTATTTTCCTTCAGTGTAAATTGACTTAGTCAATTTACCACTGCATGCTATGCACCTTCGGAATTGCACATAAAACAGTAAATTATAGAGTGCGTCGTAGTCACGCTTGCGTGTAACCAAATTTCGTATATGATGGATTGTTATTAAACCCTACCTATATCGTCGGATTTTGGTCTAAGTGTTTTCATCCGGTCCACGTTGAAAACGTTTATTGCGTGTAAGTGCCTACGTTGTCTTTAGATAGATCGATGGAACCACCTATCTCGACATACACCCCACCCACTACCAATGAGGATTCACCAGTAACAAAATTGTTCGTAGTAATTAATCCCCATTACACAGGAGAAAATATCTGTCTAAGTGCCTCTGGGTCCGCTTTGTTTAGTCGGTTGTTAACACCGAGTAAATACCTGGGTACGCTGCTCGTTACGCTGTTTTTCACTTAAATGTATTTAACTGTAAGGCAGATTGACCTATCTCCGATTAAGTGCAACATCAGTAACATTACGTAAGCACTACCTCACTTGGCTGTCTCCTTTCTCCGTTTAATGAACCCAGTGGGAGTGGTTATAAATAAATTAGTGAATAATGTCAACGTGGTGCAAACATCAAACAGACAAGCGGGCCGGAAAGCGGGCAAGCTGTTGCAAACCAGTACATTACCGTCATGGCGTGAATCATGCGACAGGTTGGTGGGTACTAAAGTTCGCAAAGAGACCAGTAGAGTGAAACGCTTTTAAAAATAATATTAGGGATAAAGGACAGATCGGGTTCATTGCTACGGACTTCACAACAGTGAAGTTTTCTAAAGTTTTGGTTCACACGAATATTTCATTAGAGAACGAAAGCTGATCGTTTCTCCTGATTTGGGATACGCATGCGAGGTGTTTTAGGGATAACCAAAAATGTTTGTCCAAAGCCGACTCTGTGTCTACTCTCTATCACCTGTCTCAAAAATCACACTATTAACGGGTGGCAGTACCATTACTGAGGAAGTTTGATCAGCGCTCAACGATGTCTTGCAGAACCTTGTAAATTGTTACTGCTTCTGTGTTATGTGCCTGGTAAACAGCAGTTTCACTGTTTTGCCCAATTTGCTCGGTTCATCCAGTATAGATTTCGTATGTTATCATCACGTAAAGTTAAGTTGCAGTATTAGGACTTTTACACCAGCGTAGCCAACCACCACGAACCTCAGAAGTAGTCCAGCGAACAGTGGTCATCTTGACGCTAATCAGATTCCAAGTGATTGCGAATACAGAAGACATTAGGATGGTAGATATGGTGCACTACAGAAATCTGTTCATCTTATGGACTAGGTGGTTTTCTTTGTGTTGTGACGTGATAGCTGGAAATTTAGGACAAGTGGGCTGAAAATCTTTGACTCACTTCTTGAGTTCTTATATGTTGATTCCGGTTAAGTGGTCTCGCTTGGAAGGAAGACGAATTGATACAAACACATTAGTTACAGTGAGTGGCAGATTTCAAATTTACTGTCGGCGTCGTCTTCTTCATTCCCTACAGTTGACAGTTATTTTGCGTAGACGGTTCTTGTGGGAATTCGAGTTCAACTGTCAGGGTTGTGGAGTTTCAATGCCTTACCGGTCAGAAATTGCAGAGGTTCCACTGTTGATTTTCTTGAACGAATTTGCAAATGGGTTTAAATTGTAAGAGTCAGGTCGTAAATTTAGTTTTTGATTTTTTTGTCGCCGTACTAAGCGAAACTATTAAGTTCCAGTGGGCGTTACGCGGGTCCAGTCAGCCAGTCGTTGGACCATCTGGCTCAGATGTGATTAATGTCACCTTAATGGTGGCTGACCTAATTGTCGACGCGTTCCTAAGGTTGTATCCAAAGCGAGGTTATCAGCATTAGTCGAATGCCCTTGCTATACTCAACCAGCGGGATGTCAGTTGCTTAGTGCAGCAATGAAAACGCGTCTTTTTGGAGCAAACTTCGTATGCCTTTGAGTTAGAAGTGTCTCAGATTCTGATGTTTGCCGAAGATATTGTTAGCATGAATTGATCGGTTGGGGCTGCGAATGTCCCTTCGATAATATAATAACTTCGTCGGACAAAGCTTGAAATAAACTCCTGCTTGTTACTAAAGGTTACGTGATATCAGTTTGCATGGTTTTTTCGCGCGTGAATATTCAGGCAGAACGACGAGGAAGTGCTCCGTTTATGTGATTTCAGANTTACTAAAGGTTACGTGATATCAGTTTGCATGGTTTTTTCGCGCGTGAATATTCAGGCAGAACGACGAGGAAGTGCTCCGTTTATGTGATTTCAGAACGGTGCCGTATATGCGTAAAATATAGGTAACGCCAGGGAGCATTTTGAAACTGTAGCCAAATGAGTCCGTGTTGGCTACACTAGGAGTAATTAGCACAGAGGAACCATGCAATGTTGCGATGTTGTAATGGACGTTTGCTTGCTGGCTGTGACAACACGGATGGCTGGGTAGTTCTTGGACGAACGAGGTGTCCGATCATATTAGAGCTGAAATCTGAATCGTCGAGTTGTTGCTGGATGAAGTTTAAAGTGACGTTCTTTCTAGACTAAATCTTTGCAGTGACCATCTTAAAATAAACAAAATAGGGTAATGGTTAAAATCAAGGAACGTTGATCACATGAAAGCTCCATGGGCTTGCGTCGTATCAAGGTTTCTCAAACTGTGTGGCCCAAAAATGTGCTGTGAGTTAAAGGCGGACCATTTGCATGGTCCCAGGTGAACCGTTTTGTTGTCAGGACATCCAAAATGTCATCCGAAACCCCTCCCTTCATCGAGAAATTGATGTTGTTCAATCTGCCGTATAGATACCCTGTATTTCTCTCCATGTTATGCATGTTTTGAAGGGAAACAGGGTGGTTTTTAGCACCCGTCATCTGATTTTACACGGAAAACACTAACGGGGATAGCCGCTTCATTCAAATGACAAAGTTCTCCGTTTTTTCCGTTCCAAGGCGGAAACTTCGAATTCGGTCAAACGAACCTTCATTCCATGGTCGATCCAGTCTATCTTTCGAGGGTTTACGACATTTGTACCTCACTTGTATAACTCTCTCACATACAACACCTTCATTTAGCGAGTTCATTTCGAGGCTCAGGTGCTATCATCCGCATAATTAGGAATGGGCCACACGAAAAAGTGATCTTGATGAAAGTCAACAAGTTGTGCTGAATTGCAGCAAAAGTTTGGCACCGAGACAGAATATATTGTACCACCGCAAACTTGTGCACTGTTCCAAACAAAACCGGCAACAACCCCTAGGAGAACATTATGGTTCTGAAAGCCTATGGCTTCGCGTCCACTGTAATAGTTTACACGATTAAAAGGACAAATAACCAAGTGGTAGAAGAGATTACAGGAATTCCATCTCAAGTGTGGATATTCTCCAGCAGTGCAACATGTTTACTGAGATGCTCTGCTGAAAAGATCGTCTTAAGAAAATTGGATGTCTAACCCGTGCTGCGCAACATGTTGAGCCTAACGAACTCCGAGGAGTTTTATAAGAGTAGTGGCTTACGTTCCCAGAGAATGATCGACGGACACAGTCGGAGTAAAATGGATATCTGACAGGAGACGGATGGTTAACAACAAAAAATGATCGAAGGTGAACAAATTTGACATTCAAGGCTTGTGAATCACCTGTGTAGAATTTGTGTTAAGGAAAGAAGTGCAGCACTTCAGGTTCTTTTTAAAACATTTACCACGAAGGTCCCTGTATCCCTATCTTATCACAAAGTTACGTACAATCTTCCACTGAGTGAATATTTACTGAAATAATGACTAGACAAATTAGCTCGTGAGCAAATTCGGCGACGTAACCTGTTTGGTTCATCTGAAAATGAGTAACGCTTAAACTGGGCAAATCTGCAGCGTCTACGGCTTTTGTGGACAGATTTGCCGAGTGGACCGTAGGGCCGTCCTTTGGAAGTACTTCGAGCTATTCCTTACCCTGTTAATTATTTTGTCAAATAGTGCTATGTTTAGCTCACATTATAAGTTCACCGATCGAATGTGGCTACCGCCATTAAATTTCCCAATAATATGTTACAGGAAGTCGACTACAGTTAAAATACCTTTTCGATTGCATTACCCGTATGGAACATTCTGGCAAAAATGGGTAAAAAAACCAGCTTGGTGGACGATTGTTTACCACCAACTGGTAAGAACTGTCGAATTTTTACTGTAACCGATATCTATTTCCGTATTTCTAATTCAGAATTACTACCGCAGCTATTTTTGAATGACGGAAGTTTGCGTCAGGCAAAGAGATCACTTTCACCTTGCGGCTTCAAGTGAAGTAAGTTTGTGGTAATCTCCTGACTGTGCTACTGCGTGGACCCCTAGTTCATGGCGGAATCAGCCGAACACTCCGAACCCCATTGACATTACGGGATATGATATCGGCTTTTTTATTCGAATTAAATTTCAGCAACCCCTTATAAAAACCATACTAGACTGAGGTTACGTTCTCGTTAGATCTTGTCAGTGACATATGCCCTGGGTTCTACTGCGGGCAAGAATACATTCGGGAAACACCAATCTTTTTTATTTTTTTTTCTTTTGTTTAATTAACAGAAAAAAAGTTTTCCCAACTGTATCACCTGGTCTTCACACAGTCCACGTCAATAATATCGTACGCCAGGCCACTTCTCTAGTAAAAACTGATACCAGTTTGCTCGCTTTTTCGAAAATTGGATTGACGACAAGTGATTGATAGTGGTCGCAACATCGCAGCCAAGACTCCAATTTCGACAAGATATGTGATACAGGAGCTCTAAACAACGATGAAATTTCACTGCAGTGCGTATTCTGCAAAATGATTTTCTGAAACGTTTATGGGAACGCGGAAGCTGAGTAAAATTGTAAGCGGCGGTCACCGCTAACCAAATGGAATTTCTCACCACACATCAGTAATTTAAATGTACAAGTGAACGTCGTACCATTGGATGTGGTTATGAAACTTGTAAACCTATCAAGACTACAGCAGGCAGAGAAGAGTGAACCATGAGCCTTACAGCCAAAACCTTCTTAGTTAAGCCCATAACATTGCTCTCGTCAGTTTTACAGCTATACAGACCTAACACATTCACCTTCAAGCCCCTCAAATGTAGTCAACTATACTAATAGAAGTTTTTATTTCTGCATATAACTTCAGTTAGGATGTAAGATGTTTTAACGTTTTACTGCAGTAAATGTAGGGCAAACATAGCTGTCTTGTGTGAACGGTTCTAGACTGTTTAGTTTAAAGAAACTCGCTCCGTGGTGCCTGACACCCATTTGCTGACCAATATGGGGTGGTCAGCGGATGACTTCTGCCAGATGGATGTGATCAAGCAAATCGTGAAAATCATCTATAATTTTGCCATCGTCGAACAAATTACATCATATACTTAGCTATTTGTCGGTATTCTATGTTCAATACTTGATTCCGCGCAATTAGCTGTGTTGATTTGTTAGCTCATCGGCTGTAACATGTGTTCGGGAGTGTGTGACACACCTTGGCTAATTCTCTATCTCCAGTTCTTAAGGGCGCCGCTGGATTCGCTACGTAATCGGCATAAGTATTTTCTATCTGTTTATAAATCTGTCTAGGATACAATTATTTGTAAACCAAATGTTAACATCTCGGGAAGTATGTCTTCCATCGTTATTGGTGAATTTGTTATATAATCGACAAAAATTCTGAACTGAGTACTGGTGACCAAACGGAGGCAAGACGTCCATGCGGCCTAATTTTCATTACTGATATAGATCTGAATAAAACATTGTCGTCTGAAACTACTTAAAATTAGCACCTAAACTTTCATATTATTCTGTAGCAGGCTTACCACAGATATTCTCGAAAATCTGATGCAATTTCCATTCAGAATCGGTTGATGACATAACACTTATTAGTGGTTTGAGACTTCTAATAGAGTGTTTTTGATTTTCCTAGATAGTCAATTATCCAAACAGCTGCTTGCAGTAATTCTTATCGGGCTTTAAAAAATACATAGGATACCTGTGTTTTGTGTATAAAAAAATACAGCAAGTCAGGTGGGTTTATCAAGCAAGACCATTGGACGGATCTCAGTATACTGGAGGAGGTGGGAGTGTTGGAGAATGTGTGACAATATCACTCGTGTCTGCTGTGAGACAGGCATTCGTCGGTGTCAAGTGGTTCACATCTAATGTTTGGGTTCAAGTGGCTGTGGAATAGTTGGCCAAGAGAGATGGAGAGTTTGCGCGAACTGGTTGTGGGTACACAAACAGGGGTTGTAGATTCTGATGGCTATAATTTCGACCGCTGATGACAGTTGCAACTTGACAGCTCTAGAGTCGGCTTGCCGTACCTTGTAGATAACTGGAAAGGGTTTATTCGACTTAATTTGATGAGCAGTATCAAGTGAATGAAAACCGACTTCACTGAAAATGAGCTCTCTTGAACTGTTGCGAGGCGATTTCGGGAGGTGTTCACGAATCCTTTGCGTTCAAAATTAACAGGCCGGCAGTACATCATGGAAATGAGCCTTATAGGTGAGGCGATGTATGTTCAAAGTACTGTCAGCCGGATGAGCAGGCAGAATTAACAAACGTCCGTGGAAATATAAACAACAAAAGCTGTCCAAACGTAGTTAACACCTGTCTCCAGAAGATGGATAGTGAGTCTCGCTCTATTAAATCTCAGCAGTGGATTCAATAAAAGTTTACCACACACACGTCAGCATTT
>LOND01004497.1:14888-33444 GCA_014220965.1 Paragonimus kellicotti
ACATCCGGAGAAGAGAAAATCCACGCCTGGCGTTTCTCGATGTATCGGTCATAAGAAGACCTGATGGCAAGCTTGAAACTACTGTCTATCGTAAACCGACAACAACTGATGTCATTCTCAGGTTCGATAGCAATCATCCAGCCTGTCAACTTAAAAGCTGCGTGCGAACATTATTTCGACGTGCAGACACACTGTAGCTCAATTGAACTAAGAAGACAAGAACGAAAACACCTGTTCAAACTGTTCACTTCTAATGGGTACCCCAGTTTCATAAAGGCATCTATCAGAGGGTCCACAAGAACTGAACGTACAGAACCCAAAACGCGAATGACAGTGCCATATATTCACGGCACATCTGAAGCAGCACAAAGGATGCTCCAACCACTGGGCATCCAAATATCACACAAGCCAAACTCAACACTCCGTTCAGCTTTGGTGAACGCTAAAGATCGTGTAGAACCACACGAACAGTCTGGCGTGGTATACGCGATTCCATGTCTCGGGTGTGACCAACAATATGTGGGAGAGACAGGCAAACAGCTGCGCACACGCGTGCACGAACACAAATTAGCGATGCGGCGAGCCGACCCTAGATCACAACTGTGGCACCACTGCGCGGACACAGGTCACGAGGTCAACATAGATCATGCGAAAGTGGTCGCACGGGCAAAGATGAAAGGGGAACGGCTTGTACTGGAGGCTCTCTATTCGCGGAATTCGTTCAATCGACACGTAGATATAGACAGCCACTACGTCAGCATAGTTTCAGATGTGGATCGTATGAATTGTTCTGTTAATTGACTTAAATGTATCCATATTCTCTGTTTCACGTTTCTTGCTGCTAAAGCTTCATGTATTCAGTTATTCTTCAATCAAACGATATAGTTCTCAAAGTTCCAGTAACACGGTATGTAACACCGTCGGCTTGAGGTTTTAGTGCTGAATGGCGCAGCCGACATTTCGTGCGACATAACAACGAGATCTTGTAAAGTTTTCAGTCGTAAAAGTTTTGATTGCGTTGCTGATTTAATCGTATGACATTTTGATTTTCTTAGACGAGATGTGCCTTGTGTAATTTTAAAGTTACAGGCTCTCTTAGGTGTCTGTGAACATAAGGATAGCTCATCATGCGTTTGTCATTTACTAAATCTCTAGAGTTTTTTTGTCTCGTCCTTTGGTTTTTCTTACTCCTTCGGATGGTTCACCCTACTTTTCTCCCGTTCCTCAGCGTGGTGAACTAAGCAACTTCCAGTATCTGATGTATCTTAACACACTTGCCGGACGGTCGTACAACGACCTGATGCAGTACTCCATTTTTCCCTGGGTGCTGGCCGATTACGATTCAGAAGAGTTAGACTTGTCTCGACCAGAGACGTTTCGCGATCTGTCCCGACCAATGGGTGCTCAGACCGCCCGCCGGTTCAGTCAGTTCCAGCGAAGATTCAAAGAGTGGGACGATCCGAGTGGAGAGACGCCGCCATACTATTATGGAACACACTATTCGTCAGCCATGATAGTCGCGTCCTATTTGGTCCGGATGGAACCATTTACTCAGCACTTTCTTAAGCTCCAGGTAGTTGTTTGTTTACTCTCTGTCCTCTGTTCATGTTTCATTATGTATGTGTATATATATATATATATATTAAGAAGGTATGTATATAATTTATATTATTGAAAGAAGCATTGACAAACCTATCTAACCACGCTCCTAAAAAGTGGGCGTGGTGGAATTTTAAGTTTTGATGAACGTGTAATCTAGCACAATCCTTAACTGAATCGACCCGTAGTCCTTTCGACCGTCAGTTGCCAGACGCTGAGGGGCGTTCTTTCTAAATAGCCTCATTTTACAGCAATGATGCTCCAACGTTGTCGCATTGTTTGAGGTTAGATTGCGAAGTCCAGTCAGTTCGCCCAGCATTATAGGGAAATCCGCCCTTAAATCGTTGCTGATCCATAGGAATACCGTTGTTCTTCCGTCTGACAAGGGCAATGCTATAGTCTTCCTAAACCGATGTAATTATGTCTCAACTTTTCAAGGTTGGTTCAATGAAAAGGTCCGATATCAAGGGCTAAGCTTAACACCGAGTTACTGCTTCTCAAAAAAAATCTGAATAAACACTGACATCTTGAAAAAAAATCAATCGTCGAAATCCCCATTCCACATTTCTGTGAGCTGCTTGAAGTTCACGAAAGCGACATGTCTTTGGCATTAGTTAATTCAGTCAGGGAAGACCCGGTAAATAAAATGGCGGGATTATCCCGAAGGTTAATTGCACCAGTTACGTAGGATAGCCGTGTTTATGTACACAATGTCTTACTTTCTTCCCAAAAACATGAGGTCTGAATTTGGAAAAAAAGGAAGTCATGGTTGTGGTAACTTCTGACGTGACTTGAATTCGATGAGCCTATGGTGGACTTGACTTGGCCCATCATTCAGTACATTCGCTCCTAAAGCTAGTGGCAAACAAAAACACTATTTGTCGACGAAATACCGAGGCGTTTCTGTAGTGAAGCACAAAATATGTTTATATTGTGTACAAAACAACTGGAAACAAACAACAATGCAGCTCTGTATGTTTGAGTTGACTGTCTCTCTGAACCTTGAAATGTTAAGTAAACGTTTAAGCATGCTTGTAAAGACGTACAAAGCAAATGCGATTTTAAAAAAACTTTTTCACAGGAACCTATTTACAACCCGAAGACCCAATCTAGCAATAAAAATATGGCGCACCAATGGGATCACCGCTGTCTACACCATCTGCTGAAGTTGTGCAATACTTCGAAGGAAATGTCTTCAGTGAATCCCGTTCAACCCTGTAGATGAAGCAAGTAGATGGTGAATTTGTTACTCTTAACCGTGCCAAGATGGTGACTTCCCATGACACCAACAAATTATTGCCAGAGATTCAATTCACAGAAGGGTTAGAAACAAGTTCCGCAATACCCTTCCTGGACGTGCTGTTATTGAAACAACCAGATGAAAATACATGGACGATCGTATACCATAATCCAGCAATTACTGACAACATGCTCCTGTTCGATGTCAATCATCCAATCACGCACAGAAATAGTTGTATACGAACACTATTTGGTAGAGTACCGCCCCACTGCATTACTCCCTGAACACTAAAAAATGGGAATGTAACCTCTCCATAGGTTATTCGTGTCCAACGGGTGTCTCAGACCGTTCAGAATCACGTGCGTCAGACCCCGATCGATCGGCGTTCTAGATAACACAAGAGATATCACCGTGCCTTATGCAAACGGAATCTCAGAGACGGCAGAGGCCGTTCGGAATTACAACCCCTCTAAAACCTGAGTGCGGGTACCAATAATCACACCTTTGGTAACACTGCAGATTCGTAGATCATCAGGTCAAACTGACGAATGCCAAAGTAATCCCGTTGACTACTTCACTCAATTAGTCATGTTGACACGACGAACTAATATGTTGATGAGTCGCCAGTCTTATTTTATTTTTTCTTCTGTCACTGTTTGACATCCATTTCTAATGTGGACTTGTAACGTCGCAGCAAATACCTAGTACTCGGTGCTCGCTTCTACATTCCTTCATTACGTATCTATCGGATTGATAGTTTCCACGTCTCTAGCACTCTGACATACATAGCTAAACGATAGGTTACTGTCGTACGTTCCCTGATCTCTTCTTCACCAAATTGTTTACTTACTCAGCTGTCAGATTACAGGTACTAAATTTTTGCCCTCATCAAAATCTCCATGTACGTGTCTATCTTCTCATTGTTTTTACTGCTGTGTGCATTCAGTTATTTTTTTCCGCATGATTTATGTACGCACCTTTTGTACACATCATTTGTTCAGTCTTTAAAACTAGCCCTCTTGTCGATCGCACCGTATTGGCTACCCGTCTGTGAACACGAGACGTCCGTACTGTTTGCTAGAATACACTTTTCTTGAATATGTGGAAGACAGTAACGTAAATATAAGCCTAAAATAACTGCCTGAAATCGATAATTTCTCTATCTGAATCAACATCACTGTGTTCGAACAGGTAATGTGTTAACGTAACTTTTCCTCTAATATCTTCTCTATCAACAGGGTGGTCATTTCGATCTTCCGGATCGCATGTTCTACAGCATCAAGGACACCTGGCTCAGCGCGAGCGAATACAACATGGCGGATGTGCGAGAGTTGATTCCGGAATTCTTCTATCTTCCGGATTTTTTGATTAATTCCAATCGATTTGAGCTTGGAACCAGGCAGAACGGTCAAGAAGTAGATAACGTTATTCTCCCGCCATGGGCCAAATCTGACCCCCGAGAATTTATACGAGCCCATCGAGAGGTAGAATTTGGATCAGTTTGTCCGCCTTTTTCAGGGGGCTTGTTTTGTCACAGGCAGTAACCGATCGCGAAATTTAACTTGGGTTTATCATTTTTCCTCAATGGTTTTCTAATTATATGTAGCTATTCTCATGTCGACGTTATATATTGAGATTGGCATCAGTTCTAAAGGGTTTGCATTGTTGGTCAATCTTCTGTAGATGACGCTGGTTTGTGTGCGTCTGAAACGTTGATTATTTGTGGCGTGTAAAAAATAATATTGTGGTTTTCAGGCACTGGAGAGTGAATACGTCTCAGCCCACCTGCATGAGTGGATTGATCTGATATTCGGCTATCGACAACAGGGTGAAGCTGCCGTGCAAGCAGGGAACGTGTTTCATCATCTTTTTTATGAGGGCAATGTTGATATTTACTCGATCGACGATCCTCTGAAACGTTCCGCTGTGATTGGTTTCATTAACAATTTCGGGCAAATTCCCAAACAATTGTTCCGTAAACCTCACCCTAGTCGGCGAATCGCTGTTCCACGTGGCCCCGCCGCGCTGTTCCCAAAAACAGGCGGGCGTCGAAATTCGTCCACTCAACTGGCCGCTGATTTGTTTTATCGGAATCTGGATTGTCTCCGTCCCCACTTGCAACCTCTCAAAGGTGATTTGTCGGACGTTTTCATAAGCCCATGCATTTTGTTTCCATGACATCAGGTAATATCTTTAAACAAGATTAAAGTTTCCTGCTTTTATATTCCTAGGTGTTGTCTGTCTGTCTGAGTTACGTTGGGGTTAGGCACTGTTTGGCCGGCAATACATAGACTGCGGCAGCCGTGGGATCCGAAGCTCAACCCAGCGCTTGTATGCTCCGTAGTTGGATATCTCTACTGCGGAGTTGTCGAAAGCTAGTGGCGTTTAGTTTCGTTTCATTAGATTCTGTCTCACTCACTCACATCGGTTTCATCCTTCTCTTGATTCAACAGTTTGCGGTAGCACGAGGATTGTTCTAACCAACAACCTTTTTGTTGAATTGGTACATTTATCTACTTCTAAGGTTTCCGTCGCTCCCAGTGGAAAGGGACAGTTCTAAGTTTGTTGGGACGGGTAAGAGCCTTCATTTTCGGTTGTCATATGTGGATTCGATTGTGTTGTTCATTCTGTCAATGCCATTGTAGTCACTGAAAAATAACTTGAAGTTTATGTAGTCTAACCAGACCGATGGGAGACAACCTCACCTTTTTAAACCTCGAATTGGACCAGTATGAACGACGCCGTTCACTTTCTCCTCGGTCGCAAATTCAATACCGGTACACCTCGAATTTTTGTGTTCAGGCCTGAGTAGTCTGACCATATCTATCTTGTACATCGATTGGTAGCGGCTTATATATGAACCGACAACTTGTATATCTTTTGTCCGTAGTTGTACTAATCGCCAAAGATACCATCCTTCCTTGTTTTGATTGCTGTAGAACTGAAGCACGCTGTCGGCCAAATTGTGCAACTTGATCCTCGCTTGGTTCCAAATGCATTTAGCTCAAATTCTGTTGGCCCTCCTTCTGACTCTGGTGGTGGTGATAATGCCGATTGCAGCATTGGTGTGAATGCCAATGGCGTTGTCAGTGGTGGTCTTTTCGGTGATCACACTGCTACGCTCGTCAGTCCATCCTCCTCGTCGTCCGCTCAGATGGGTATTCCCAGCACCATTCCGGGTGGCCCAATAGTTGCAGTGGAGCAGCACAAGTGTCTGTTGCCACCGCATCACATTGTTTATGTGGCCTGGGGTTTTACAGATGGTAGTCTACGTCTCGGTAGTGTTCTGGACTCCTCAGAACGGGCTCGATGGGTGTTCGAGATGGTGGACGAGGATGAGGTTTTGTGCTGTGCTGTCCCTAACAAGCGCACCTTGATCACGGCTGGAATTAGCACTGTGGTGCGTGTGTGGAAGGTGAGTTAACAATAGAAGACACAGTCCCATTTGCTTGATCGATGGTTTTCTGCTTGCCATCGGGTGAATATCTGTGACATTGCCTCAGCACCATCACGCATGTTCATGCCAAGTTTATCACTGCTATTTGGTTTGAGAAATATGCCAACATGGATATCTTCTGATTGATGCTAGAACAGACCGGTTCAAATAACATTACAAAATTCTACCACCGTTTCTGGAGTTCCTGGAAAGAATGCAGATTACGAGTTGGAAATATTCAGGTAAATCTGAGTCTATGAACAGTACAACAACTCGACGGTTAGTGTAATATTTCCAGCTAAACGACTGAAGAATATAAAAACTGCCGTTATGTAGACTGAGAAGCTTGGAAGAAAATGCCAGGATGTTTGTTGCATGACATAAATCCGGCACACTTCTGGAAGACGCACTGCAAGCCCATCTCATGCAGCAAACAGAGTCGGCTGTCAAGAGTAGTGAACTTTCGATCGTTTTCGCGTTTCGTTGGAAACGTTCCGATGATCACACTATATTAGGATACAGCTTAATTCTCCGAATATGTGTTTCTAGTCTTGTCTTTCATCTGTTGATGAGGCTGTCATTCTAGATGCACGTTAGGTGTTTCACACTGGGTACACCTGGATACTAGATACTTATTGCCTACAAGCCAAGTGATTCATAGTTACTGTTGTTTCTGTAGGCTACCATTAAGATATCGATTTCGGTTGGGCGAAAGCAGATTTTGCAACAACAGTGCGTTTAATGGCGAATCCGATAAGCTGACTTTCGGTCTTCTATGGGGTAGAAATGAGGCCTGCACGACCGTTCTCCCTTCAACAATCTGTCAGGTTGTGTAGATCGACTGTGCATTTTGATCCATATTATCAGTCTCATAATCTCACAGTTAGCCGAATGCTCTTCTATATGTACGAACGATATGCTTGGACCTATTACTTGGGGAAGAGTCGTACCAGCAAGTTAGATTTTATCGACAAGTTTTTCAAACAGAAGTTTAAGTATCAAACTGACTTTCCAGACTCTCAATGCGTAATGCAGTGACAGACGGAGACCGACTGAAACGGTCGTCTTGGAGTTCCATCTTGATATAGGCAAACTTCCGTTCTTTTTCGAGAAGGTAAGCAACTAGTTAATTTTCTTCGACCTCATGGTTGTGTTCTGAACCTACCTGCACTTGGTAAGTATTTCTGTCTTAGACAATTGTTTGACGTCGTCACTATAGATCAGAAACCCCTTCAATGTTGTCTTACTCTCTTTTTAAAGCTTCAGCCGTTTGATTCTCATATGGGTCGGCCATCTTTGACGGGTTCTGCACTCGTGGCGATGAACGATGGTTCAAGTGGTGTGACTTCCACGTCCTGTACAAGTGGGCCGTCGTCCAGTGCTATGTCCTCCTCGGTCAGCTCCACTACTGCCTCCTCGGTCGGATGCCGTCTACGTCTTCGAGCTGACTTATGCGGACACACTGAGGCGGTAACGTGTCTGACCGCATCCACTGCGTTCAATCTAGTCGTTAGTGGTAGTCGCGATCGGACGTGCATTCTATGGGATCTAACCCGATTGACTTTTCTCCGACAACTGATAGGTCACAGCGCACCGGTAGCTGCAGTTGGCATCAGTGAAGCCAACGGGGACATTGTTAGTTGCGCAGGCACCTTTTTGCACCTGTGGAATTGTAACGGCGAAGCAGTGGCTTCAGTGGACACGCAGGTCGGCTGGAATAAACAGGTTCTCTGTCTCTTATGAGTACGGTAAGCTATTTTATTTGAACTTTCCAGTTATCAAGATTATGTAGATAACCTCGGTTATCTGCACCTGTCACTCTTTAACTCCTGTGTTGTTAACATTGATCCCTAACTCTTCATAGGCGTGATCTTGTTGTGCTTCATACGCACTTAGTGTCTTGGTTATCGGTCTCACTCGCTTATTGTTATTGATTCCTTCTGATTCTGTTACCATTTGGATTTCT
Source organism: Paragonimus kellicotti (assembly GCA_014220965.1). Taxonomy (NCBI): domain Eukaryota; kingdom Metazoa; phylum Platyhelminthes; class Trematoda; order Plagiorchiida; family Troglotrematidae; genus Paragonimus; species Paragonimus kellicotti. Next base: position 23,130 of record LOND01004497.1, read on the forward strand.
CCTATATTAGTGCCGATTTTCGGATGGGGGGACCTTAGAGGTGTACGTACCCATTCGTTAAAAGTTTACGTATTTAGGGAGCCGTTTCATGTTTTAGAAATACCATTCCGTTATATATCACGGTGTTTGCTCTGCCTTATCACAAACTCATGTTCATGAATGTCAGTCGATTTCTTAGGAGGAAGAAACGAAAGAAACCACCGTTAGGTTGGAAACTGTGAGTCGTACTTTATTGGGATTCTGGTAACCCATGAAGTCCTCCTTTTAGAAAATTTAAAGGAGACGGGTGGTAATCGTGCTCAGTGGCTTGGTTATTGTGTGGTAACTAAGCCACGATGTCTGTATCGACGTGTCTGTTATTGTTGTTCCGATAAAGATGGGTTGTGTTGGTTTTGTTCGCTTAGTTAGGAGTAGTGCAGTTGGTTGCATGTGTTTGTCACAGACCAACAGACAGGTGCTGTGTTTCCTTAATAACATCTTGTCAGCGTCTTCTACCACTGATAGCCGTTACCTAACTAGTATACTCACACTCTGCTTGCACATGCACCTCCCGGTTATGTGGTGTGTCGCCTTTTGAACTTACTGTCACCACTTGTAGATACCTCCAGTATGCTGTTGTATATGCAGTTTTCTTGTATGGTTTATTTTGAAGTTCTATTTTTCTCGTTGTCTTAAAATAATGTGAGTTTTCACAGACGAAAATTATAACTGCCGTTGTATCTGAGCTGATCCCTTTCTTGAAGTGTTTATCGTTTGATCGAATTTCACGTTAGCCTAGAAACATTTGGATAATACCTTATTTCAGGTTTACTTAGGAACCAGGTGTTATCCCGTGCGATCGGGCAACCTGATCATTACTCACAAGCGAAAGTGGTTGAGCGTTCACATATGATAATTCGGTCGTGCCTAATGTGAGGTCAATGGCGCAGTGGTAAACACGGTTGCCTCATGAAAGCATGGCCGGAGTTCTAGTCCCGGCAGTGGCAAGGATATGCACTACTGACGAGCTCTAATGAGAGCGAAACTCGAGTCTAGTGCTTCTTTTCGAAAGGGGCCGACTGGATAGTCTATGGGAATGCGACAGCTGCGATCAATTGTGGGTGATGTTCAACTTGAAATTAACCAAATCCCGACTACTCATCAGTATAACTTTGGTCTGTTCGACGCCATGATTTAAGCATCTTCACTTTGTTGTTTGTCATTTATTTCCGGCTGATTTGATGCCAACATTATCACCAAATTTTGCATTGCTTCCCTATCCATTGTTAACCGCTCCTTTTGCAGTTGTATGATTGGGACGCGGAAAATGTGATTCTGACTGGCGGATCAGATGGAGTAGTACGTATGTGGGGTTTGGAGTACGTTCGTTCTGTGAAATCGACGGGCGAAGCTGGTTCTCCTCCGAATTCGGACCAGCAGATTGCAACTAATCCTCCAGGTTGTAAAGCAGCTTCGCCCGAAAAGGTTGGTGACAATTCTTTTAACACTACATAACAATCTGAAACCGGTGAATCCGTTACTCGAAGCCCCGCATCATCGATTGCCAGACACCTCATGATAACAGGTCACCAGGTTGACCCACTTAATCATTCAAAATATTGTTACGTCAACAGAACCCGAAGCTACTGGCCTTTAGCGAAGCCATGTTGATCAGAACTCACCAGCCGGTGCTATGTGCACAAAAGTGGTTGAAGCAACCCATAGGGTTGCCGTGGTGGTGATGACATAATACGTGGTGTGACTGTATGCGTGTCCATACCCTGTCTATTTCTATTTGTGTCATATATAACTCATGTTTTACGTTTGCGACTGATGAGAGTAAACGAAATGTTAACATATCGCAACATATGTCTTCTTTCTGCATTGATGAAGTTATTAAAGGGAACCCAGTGTTTCAAGTTTCTCAGAACGAAGAGTCCCTGTCTTTTAATTTAATCAGACGAACTTTTTATGCAGATTACTTCTCTTCTCAGCTTTGCAATTGTCGCCCTGGACTGATAAACTTTTTATACCATATAACTGCGTGTGCAGTTTATGGTTCATTTATTTTTCAGGGTAGCAATTGAATCTTGCTTGTATTCGTCGGGATTATCAGTTACACTCTGAAATAAATTCCGGGATATGTGATAGCAGTGCTGAGCGTATGAGTGAACGAAAAGAGACATGGTACCATTAGTCTCACTTGTTCTTTGGAACCCGACGGAAATATCTGAGACGTTGTGATTAAGATTTCTTGCTTTGAATCTGAACTGTTGCTTTCAAACCAGTCCAACCTTCCCCAGCGAAACTAGATGTGACAAGTGATGGGTTAGCATGCATAGGACATATCTGAACCAGTGATGCCTGTGGAATGAGACAATTATGCCGAATAGCCCCGGTGGAGTCTGCCCGTCTCAAAGATACCAACGAACCTCGTTGACTACACCTCACGCCACCACTGCTTCTCATATGGGTATGACCAAATACCGACATTCTAACCATCTTCATCTTGTTTTGGCCAGGTTTTCCTACGATACAGGATGACTGCCTATGTACTTATTCGTCTTTTTCTGTACCTTTCATACCGACGCCGCAGTTGTTTCAAGTTGTTAATCATCATCCAGGCTCTGGTCGTATGATTTATGATTTTATCAGCGCTGACACAACTTCTAAGGCGTGTTGATCATCAAGATCGAGAGCAGGTCCACTTCTCTACCAGTCTCCTGATGCTACCTTGCATTTCACGGAAACAAAGTTCATACCAATCCGATGTACTAAATCGACTAATTTATCGGGTACGCTTTGGGCTGTCCATCAACCATCACTCTGAGCTAATTTTATGTCTGCTATTGTTTACGGCTTTTATCACTCACGCACTTCGCTTACTGTTGAGCAGTATTTGTTCTGTGCCTATATAACCGACGAATATTCGGGCTGTTGATCCGTTTGGTTGATACTGGAGTACGCTGTCGCAGGAATCCCATCCAGGTGATCGTGTTGTTAATACTTCTGAATGAGTATTTTGAGGTCTCTGCAGTATTATTAACACAGTGGCTCACACTGCGGATTGTGCAAGTGTGAAAATCGCCGCATTCTGTGCTGAAATTCACTCACTGGTTCACCAACTTTCGTGAATACTGCATGATTAGGCCTGTGCAACTTGACACTGTATCTAGTACTTTATTATTATGTATTGATCGAATGTCGTGTTCATTTCAAGGTTATTGTTGGACACAAACTGCCCATAATTGCGTCATACTACTCAGCAGTAATTCGGTTCAGCCTTAATGATAGTAATGAATATTTCTATCTCGTTTCGTTAAATTTATGCCTATTTGCTGATGATCTAACAGCTAATCGGCTACATTTTTTGCGTTTTTGAGACGGTAATGTTCTCCTGTTTTGCAATTTCTGTTTCAGATGGCCGAAACTGAAGGATATTCGAAAGATGATCCCCGGAAATTCTCGACTAGTTCTCGTGAGTCTGTTCTGCTTTTCTTCATTTTTTTCTCAAAGACCACTTTATTTTCAAATGTGCCTCTGGATTAATTTAAAACAGACGGCCTCCAAGATAAGGATTGTTGATAAATTTTGGACAGAAATAATATCGTGTTTATACTTAATGAACCAGTCAGTGGTGTGCCCTTTCCAATTAAATGCTGGACGACCGAATAGGCGGATAAATCCTTCGCAACGCAAGGCGTGCATCGGTTGCCATGAAGCCGGTTTATTTAAACACTACTGAATGCTGTGCCATTCAAACGATTAAATTTTCTTCTGCCTCTCTCGAGTAACTGGCACGTTTCTAAAGCCTAGTCCGTGTATTCAGAAATAACGTATTCAACTCTCAGTGTACTGTTTCTGATAGATCCTAGTGGCATTTATTCGTTCTTTTTGCGCATATTCATGTCTGTTAACTTGGCGCCAGGGATGAGCTCAACAATAGGCTCTTTGGAATCCTTGAACGCATCTTCCAGAATGTCGTCCATGACGAAATTGGTGAGGAAAGGGTAGATCGGATACCCCTGGCGAACACCACTAGAACTGATAAACACCCGAGGCACTTATCTGTAGACTCACGTTCTGCTTTCATAGTTGGCGTATAGTAATCTTAACAGTTTCACGTATTTTCGTATATCATTTGGGTTGGTGATCTGGTGGATAAGACCTTTCTGAATCCTAACGCGAAGATGACCTGTTTGCGTTTTGTGCAGCCTCTCTCCTCTTGATGAGCCCAAGTATGAGCAAAATCCATCATTATGAACAGTTGGTGAGCATCGTCAAATACCGTCTTTCCTTAGGTTTTTTTTCAACCTTTTTGGAAATAAAATTTGTAATTTTGTGCACGTAGTTGCTGATCATTGAGCAACGAATCTCTAGCACTGGTATGTCCCAACCTCACCACTCTCAAACAGTGAACGGAAGGCGATCGTAATTTCGTCAGCCGATAAGTTGATCCAACATACTTCCGGGTAATTTAACGCAGCCTCGCAACAAAGAAAGCCGCCCAGTCATTTGCAAACGATTGTCTGATGCAATCGAGGTTAGTGACCACCGTTTCACGCCTAATTTGTGATCATTTTCATGACGTGCGTCCTTGTTTCTATTCTTTTAGCCCCCATGTTTACTCTAGTTCATGTAGCAAGTGCATTGCAACGAAAGTTTCCCGTCTAAAAAGGTTTATCGCTGAATTCGAACACTACAGCCGCTCGTTTGAATCTTAGCAATGTGAGCTTCTTCCTGTTGCTCAGATCATCTTGACAGTTTTCAGCTCACTCATTGTTACTTACCAATTGTCAGCGTGTCTGCATTGTTCTGATTTATCGTTGATTATGCTGTTGCATCCACCAGCACCTTCTTCCATGTTGGTATCGTTTGTACATTTACCACAGTTGGTGTTCCGACTTTTCTGTCCCATTTTTTGTTTCTTCAGAACACAGCTGCGATTGGACGCGTCAATTAGTCTGTCGGGGCAAATTGACCATGCACACCGCTTATGGTCGCAGTGATAATCAACAGCCTGCGGCAGTTACTGCAGTAGCCATATCACGTGATCACCGTTCCGTGCTGGTGGGTGATGCGCGAGGCCGAGTGTACGCTTGGTCTGTGCCTCCAGACAGCGCCCGAGGTGGAATGACTGATCAGTGGGTGCGAGACGAAGGAGCGACAAACTGTGCCGCGGACGGGTGCGGTGTTCGCTTCACATTGACAGAACGAAAACACCACTGTAGGAACTGTGGCAAGGTGTTCTGTTCCAAGTACGTCGTGATTTTCAGAGAGTTAGCTTTAGCTGCCTAAGAAAATATGATGCTAACTTATGAAAAATTTCTTAGCACTCAGCCGGCACTAACGTGTTGCACCGTGCGTAATTGTGATGTAAGAATCAGGAGATGTGTTTAAGGTTCTCAGAGAGGCTAGACTGTTCAATATGAACTATCGGGAAAACTGTTTCGCCGCCGGTTTCATTACACTTCAATAATGTTAGTGTTGCAGCGTACTCTTCTAGCCCTGCTTCTTGATATGCGATTTCTGTGATCATTTGGAATGGTTATACTAACCTGAGGTTCATATTGTAATGAGAGAAAGCTGCAACATCATCCTCATTAGTAGAACGTCCAGTCAATCAAGGCTGATGTATGTGCCAGGGTAAGCAGAGTGAAGACCGATCAACGCTAGCCAATCAAGGGAGTCCGCTTCTTCGCCCAGCTTCTCTATACGAGATTGTTAATCGGAATAATTTTTTCGAATATGTCGATTTTAAACATCTGACTTGATTGAATCGGGGTTGTAGGACGTAGTAACGCACTCATCTAACATAACCGACATGATTGTAGTCCACTGGTAGCCGGTTGTGTAACTAGTGTTTTTGTATGAAAGAGTAATATTTCTCCAGTAAACAGGTTCCGTTACGCTACTAAGCCTCTCGTTTTTCTGGTTCTTCAACACAATAATCAAGTACGCCATACATCGGTCCACTTACAATCAGTTTTCGAACAGGATTTGTAGAAACAAAATGATTGTCATCTGTGTCTTAATACAAACCTGTGCGCTTTATTATTTGGGGTTTGTCAAATGCAATTTTCCTTCAGGAGCCCGTACTTACGCGGTTTCGATAGCGCGAAGGTCGTAGGAATCTAACTTAATTGTGATCAAAAATGAAACCGATGTGTGCGTAATGTTTCTCAAGACTTCCAGTAAGTGATTAAGCCTTCCATGTGCGCTGGTATCCTTGATTGTCAAACAAGCCATTCACTAGCTGTTTGCTGATCTTCCTTGATGAAACTGAGTGTATTGTGGACGTGATAGTGTTTTCCAGTGTTGCTGAAATCATCCTATCAATTCAGATGATTACCTATTATCAAAAGTTGCCTGCCTATATGTGCGAACATCTCACCGTTACACATTTGAAACTGTCAGCATATATTTCTCGTTGAAACCACCTTTATTAGAATTTTACAATCTTTCCTTGTCTTGTAGAGTTGTTTGCATGAAAATCCTGTATTTTCTGTGGCGACTGCTGTCATGATGGGCTTATTATGGCCCTGATTGAAGGAGCGAGCAAAAGTTACTAGGGTTCATTTTTGTTTCCATTTACTATTTCATTGCCTTTCTGGTCTGCATCACTGTTAGGAATTTTTATATTCAGCAGATCGCATCTTTCCTATAGTAGACACTGAGGCAATCGTTAAGCTTGTCTCGCTGCGATAGATGACCAAGTGCGACACTCAGTAGAATATCTTAACGCATTAGTGAGGTATGGTCAAAGCCTCGAGGGTGTCGATTGCGGACGACATGAACGACCGAACGAGTTATCACTCAACGAAATCGGGCTGACGGGCGAGAAACAACAAGCAAACACCCACGACAGAAGCGTCAGTTAGGTGCACAAGGCTAAGTCGAACTGCACACTGTGTTATGGACTGAAATTCTGATTCACGAACGCGAGCGCGTAGATGACGTGGGACGGTGCGAGTTGGACACTGAAGAACTTGCTTTACTAAACCACTTTTCGCTAAAACAACTCGGAATCGGTTAAAAAATGTTGTTTGCATTATCATTCACACTTTATTGTAATGACGGTTGTAACTCCCGACTAGCCACCATATCCTTAGGATCTTCGGTGTTGTGCCTCGTCTTCTGTTTTTCAGATCGATGTGTTGAATTTGCTCAGGACTACTGGCTTGCCGTTTGCTGAAACCCACTCCCAAAAGTGGAGCCTCGCATACTGCCAGCGCAAGGTGACCATCTGCATAGAAAGTGTATCCGAGTAGATCCGCTCGCAATAGTGAACACTAAGACCGATTGCACTGTTCGAAAAATATTATGCAACCAAATAGGGTCTCGTTATTTATGATATACTCAATGTTGCTTCAGACATAGACTCTGCTGAACTAATTGATTAAAACTGTCGTGGAATCAGTACGATCAGTAACAGGGCTGACAATTATCTGAAAATAGCAAACACGTCAAGATAAAATGGTCTGGGTGACAAAAGGGAAATGGTAGCGTGTATTCTGAACAACTGGCTATTTTCACGTCAGGTTTGTTGGCCACATCGTGGTGTGACATCAATGGGTTTTTTTTTCAGCGATCCCCGAAAATAATTCTTGTTTCCGAGAGGCAGCTGAAATGGAAGGCAATGGGACTAGCGGACCCTTTCGGATTAATGAATCCTTTGTTAGTAGCAGGTGGTTTCTATGCCGAAGTTGCCTTCATTTCCGTGTTTGGTGCTGTTAAAAATACAGTACAATCCAGGCCGCGATATGTCTGGCTTTTGTTCGGAGTCCACTTTAGCATTACTTTCTGTTGCTCCTTCCATTTTTAGCATTTCCATAATTCCGCAAAGACATCTGTCCTACACGAAATAGCTTATCTACCTCCCTCTGTGCGAATGGTAAAAATACGAACGTTTAGAATCACTCAACAGTGGTAAGCAGTGTGATTTTTAATCCCAAATTGCCAATCACAGGTCCCTTACTACGACATCGCTTAGTGGGTATTTCTTATTCTCAGGGATTGTTCACTAAAAAGGGAGAATGCTCTACACTGTCTTCATAACCGTTGTTTTTCCGAGTGTGAATTTTGCACATAGGTTTTTGGATACCTGAATTTACTGTCTGTTTTACGAATTTTAGTCGGCTAGTTGTTGGTCTGTGGTCCCACGGTTTTAACATATTGTGTCCTACTGGCTCTTCATGTAAATCCACATTCTTTTTTTGTACTGTTCTGTCGTGTATTTCAACACCGTTGGTGTTTTGATTGTGTTCACGTTCACCCTGCAGATGTAGCCGGTTTGAAAGTGAGGTGTACCGAATTCGTTTGTTCAAACGTGTGCGTGTATGTCAAACTTGTTTCACTCTGCTGAAAGTGATTCAGGCTCCCAAGGGCAACGCCGTTCAACCTACAAATGCTCCAGCGGTGCCAGAAGCTAACGTATCCAGATAGCGTTATGTGATGTTTGATCCCTTGATTGTTCTGTGCACCCCGATAAATTGTGATCGTGTGTGTGTGTCTACTTATCGGTCTCGCCTTTTTTACAAAACCTCTTATAACCAAACACAGCTAACTTCTTACTTAATCTTCACAAAAACCGAATCAACGGTGAACTGGCAACAAATATCGCCTTTCTCGCTGGTTTCTTTCATTTAGCAGCCTCTTTCTCCCCATTGCTGATCAATTTTCCCGAACAGTACGCTCGTCATTTTTGCTACGTGTTCATCACTTGTCCGCTCAATATCGATTACCAAATCTACACTCTTTCCATATGAGTACTGAACAACGCCGTGATATATAACTGTTGTTTTTGTTCTATTTGGACAGTTTGGAGTGATGCGCTTTTGTCAGCTTTCAATGTTTCCTGATAGATTTTTTGTACAGTACATATGTGCACATATACCCCTGTATGAAAACAGCTGCCGATGAATTTGCATTTCGGTATTTTCTGGTTGTGCCAAGTAAAATCGTAATCTAAGTTGACAAGTACGCTAGCTAATGAGCGAGAAAATACACCCTGGTCTGTACGTTTCCATGTTTGTAACTCTCGACGTATAACACTTTTGAATTTTTTCTACTCCAGAGTGTCCTTCCCTGTACGAGGTATATCGCTAATGTGCATACTTAGTATGTAGTGGGTCTTTAAATCCGACCCAGCCGATCTGGAACATTTTTACAGGAACTGTGGTCTCGAAATACAGCGCACGAAGTGGACACATTTAGCTGTTACGTTTTCTTAGGTACCGTTGAGCAGTTGATTAGTTACTCTAGAGTTCTTCGGCCCCATAGCGTTTTGCCAAGGAATGGACAACAGAACGTCGTCACGACATCTCATCTTTGCGGTCTGTTAGCATCGTATCATCCACGAATAAAAACTAAAACTGATAGAATTGTTCAAAAGATATCCAATCAAAGGGGTTGTAATTTACGACGTTCCTAATGATGCACTAAACACTGCAAAAAAAAATGACCTACGTACAAGCACAAGCTAGTGATTAAATATTTCGGAAGTGAAGAGCCTAGTCGTTTAGTGTGCCACTCCACTAGATGCAAGAGAGAAAAATTGCTCAGTTAAAATTTTCGCCAAATTAAATAATGGCGTCTTGAAACGGTCCAACAGAGTTATATCCAATCAGTTCTGACAATCGAAAACCGAACGACAATGAAAACAGAGACTCAGTGCATTGACTCTCGGTGTACTGATACAGACTCTGGAAAATAACATGTGCCCAGAAAGCATCAAGTTAGCGAGACACGGAGCGAGTTGTGGTTTTAACCGGGGGACGGATGCTACAAATTAATAGATCGACTTAAATAGAAATGGATAAGAAACGAAAGTCCTCAAAAGTGTACGATGTAAGGACTGTAGCACCACACTGTGGTATGGCCAAGATCATATATTTGAACCGGATCCCTGTGGCAGGTAATCAGAATATTACGATACCGTCACTGCTGAGCGGTTCTCACATGCATACACTTACAATGACCTCAAACAACTTCGCACAGTTTGCCATCGCCACCCCAGTCAGCGGAATATATATATATATATATATATATATATATATATATATATATATCCAACCTCATTTCTAGCATTAGCCTACGACAAGTGATTCAACCCAATGCTTTTGCTGGATCTGACAAGACTATGAAACAGTCCACACATGTGAACACAACTCATCTGTGTCTCTAGCACGCCGGTGAACAAAACACAGCTACAGTGCTCCGTGGATTACAATGTTCCCATCCTGTAGATCACCACGTCGACGTCTATAGGATTCCACTCAACACGCCACTAATACATCCAAGGATTACACCCCTGTATTTTGTCCGAACCCTTGCT
>LOND01004498.1:17099-31543 GCA_014220965.1 Paragonimus kellicotti
TACATCCATTCGTCCCACTTAACGAGTTAAGTCAAGCAGTAGTCCATGTTTAGACACTTATAACTGTTACATCCATTCGTCCTACTTTACGAGTTAAGTCGAAAAGTAGTACATGCTCAGACACTTGAAACTGCTTCATCTGTTTGCTATACCTTGCGAGATAAGCAAACCGGTATTCCATGCTTAAACACTCATAGCCGTTACATCCATTCGTCCTACTTCACGAGTTAAGTCGGGCAGTAGTTCATGCTTAGACACTTATAACTGCTACATCCATTCGTCCTACTTCACGAGTCGAGTCTAGCAGTATTTTGTGGTATCTGTTGCTTCCAAGTTACTCACTGGCCTCATTTTACGTCGGCTCACTAAACCCAGAGAAAGTCAGATACGTGAAGAACAGGCAGGATTCCGATCCGGTCGAGGGTGCGTTGACCACATTTTTACCTTGCGACGGATCTTGGAACATCGGCACTCTTATAGGCAGCCGACGGTCTTGGTCTTTTTGGACCTGAAGGCTGCTTTCGATTCAGTTGCTCGTAACGTTCTCTGGAACTGTCTTCTTCGCAAGTACCAGGGAAATACGTGAATCTGTTGAGATCACTGTATGCTCACTCTGCAAGCAGGGTGAGGGTTTATGGACAGCTGTCTCGGGCGTTCATCACTTCTAGTGGTGTTCGTCAAGGGTGTCCGATTTCCCCTTCCTGTTCAATTTTGTCATGGACGACATTTTGGAGGGTGCGCTTAAGGAGTCCAGTGGACTTGGTGTTGAGCTTCTTCCTGGCGCTCGGTTGACCGATCTGGAGTACGCGGACGACATTGTCTTACTTAGCCCCTCTGCCGAAGACATGCAGACCATGCTGAACAAGGTGAATGACCGGGCTGGTTTGTATGGAATGCGCTTCGCACCTTCAAAGTGCAAAGTGTTACTTCAAGACTGGGGCATTTCCACTCCTACTTTCTTTATTGCAGGTAATCCGCTTGAGACTGTGGACAGTTTCACATACTTGGGTAGCATTATCTCGTCAGCTTGTAATATTGCTGATGAGATATCAACGAGGATAGCAAAGGCACGAGTTGCCTTTGCCAACCTGCGTCATCTGTGGCGTCGAAAAGACGTTCGATTGTCGCTGAAAGGAAGAGTATATGCTTGTGTGCGTTCTGTTTTGCTCTATGGTTCGGAGACGTGGCCTGTTCGCAAGGAAGATATCAACAAGCTTGCTGTATTTGACCATCGTTGTCTCCGCCAGTTAGCCCACATTAAGTGGACTGATCGCGTGAGCAATACGGCAGTTCGCCGGCGCGTATTCCGGAACGCTCGGGATGCGCGATCGATCGGTCAACTACTCACGTTGCACAGCCTGCGATGGTTAGGTCACGTACTCCGCATGCCAGCTGAGCGTTTACCGTACCGGGCATTATATACTGAGACCACCAACAGTTGGGTGAAACCACATGGTGGTCAAGCGACAACGTGGTCACGAAATATGAAAACCCTGACTGCTCCACTGAGTAAAGTGGGTAGGTGTCGCCTGCCTGGATGGGGTCCTCGTGATCACTCAAACCGCTGGTTAGAGACGCTATCCGAGATGGCGGCGTGTCGCAGTCAATGGCGTACCTGCATCCATACCATTTCTAGTTCTTTTGCTTAGACTTCTATTAATTTTCAACCTTCTCTTCTAGGATATTCCACGTCACTGTTGAGGTGAGCGGCAGCCCGAGCCACAGTACCTTTTGGTCAGGCTCATGGCTGATATATGATGATGATGATGATGATTGGGTTTAATGCACCTTTACAAACGAAACTGGTTGGAGCATGGTTGTTTCGCTGTGCACTTTGTCAACAAAGCTATTTCTTCAATTTCAATAAAGCGTCCCACGACACGTGCAGCTTACATAATCGCTGGAGTATCCATCGGGCAATCAGTGTAACAGGCGCAATGTACCCGAGTGGATCGTAGATCGAAGAAACATAGGAAAGTATGTTCCCTTCGAACGAAGGGCTTGTCCATCGGCCGAACGTCGAACTTGCAAACCTCATTCGTGTGGTCTCACTTCAACCCCTGTCCCTCTGCACATTAGTTCCGTCGAGATCAAGTGGCACCGTATGTTCAGACTGCATCGATAACAGTTTCTTGTTCACTTCGTGAGGTTGAAGCCACCTCTGACCAATGGGGCCTTTAGCAGATTGACAGAATCTCGAGCGTTATCAGTGGTCATCGCACTGACACAGGTAGAAACTTCTCTTTGCGATCCGCAAAATATGTCATATTGTTCGGTGTTGTCTGAAATGGTTCTCGAGGCAAACGTAGCACAACTGGGAGACGAAGCAGCACCAAACAGATGAACGCACATACGGTATTCTGTCGGAGAGCCTTGCATCTCAGTGTTCGTCCACCAAAGAAATCTTAATGAGTCGCGGTCTTTGTTTCAATGTTTGCCATAACCGCCATCTTCTGTTGTCGAGATCGTGACAACATACCAGCTAAAGAATTTTAAAGGTCCGGCCCGGACAGCAGTTGATCATTTAGAGATTTGCCTGCATACTTCGCTGCGCAGTCGAAGACAATTCGTAACTTCTGTGGCTTAGCAGGATGAAACACGGGATGATGAGGTAGATACCATCGACAGTTAGCTGTCCCGACCTCAAGAGCCAAGTCAGCATAGCCCCGACTGAAGCACTCGCGCATTACAACAGAATAATGTTTCACTAAATTACCACATTGCATTAGGTGCTGTCGTAACATATGCAGTCTTTCCAGAGTAATGTGTCTGTTGTCCAATGGCAGTAAGGATCCAGATTGTCAAGAGAGAGTTACCTCGTATTTACCGTAAGTCAAGCATACTGAAGCCTCCGTCATCCCAACAGCCTGACGGTAATCCACAGGCATTTCTTCTTCCCTTTCAATGCCTACGTCGATAAAGTCTTGTTGGTGCAATCTCTCAAGGTCGTCTCGCGACTAGTCAGTACATATGATGTTCACTACTGTCCGTGCGTTGATCGATTCACCAATTTGGTCCAACAGCACCCACCTTCGGACCGTCTTGATTGCGTATGGTTCGTGCCTCCTTCTCTCCCGCTGATCAATAACCCAGTGAGCTTTCAGGACTTCGCACCCAATCAAAACAGATGTTGGAGTATGAGCCGAACAATATATTCCGCAGATGCAACCATGATAATAACCGCTGGGTATTCGGATGAACTGTGCGTAATCCAGGCAACGACTTCGCTCTCTCAGTGTGAATGATTGTCTTAGAATCGGCGAAAAAACGTCGAAATCTACGGCTGCTTATTCAAACGTAGTTTCTGTTTGGCGTGTATAATTCGAGTTGGTTCTGGCTCCTTTGCATTCCAAGTTTGGTGACTAGTGATTTATCGGTAAGGTTGCAATCCGTTGTATAGAAACGCATAAGTTTGAACGATACTGCGTCCGTAACGTAAGGTAACAGAAATGATGGTTAAAGTAATATGACATTTATCTATCTGGGATGTATCATATAGATGAAATCCAACTGCGTAGTGGCCGGTAATGATAGATGATTCATCAACGACAGTGGCAGGTGGGTCGGAATGTAGCAGGCGGCGGTGTTTCGGTTCACGTTCTTAAGCGTTACAACTCCTGTTTGATCTGTATCCCCTAGTCTTGAGGTAGGTTTTCAAACATCGGGGATAATTTCGTAGTTGTTACGGCTTCAAGCAGCTACTCTGTCTATTTACTAAGAAATGGTGGGAAAATGAGCGTCCTCGAAAATGGAGCAACGAAAGTAGGACCCATAACACGTTGTGGTCGGAATGTCACTTTTCACAAGGTCGATATTTCTGCTGATGCCGGAGGGATTCGATCGTGCATTCATCTGCCTGGAACCTCCATACAGTTCAGACTTTAGGCTTATTGTCAACTCACCGTATCTCATGGAAGCGGCATCGGCACGTTCCTCCACGAATCTTGTTAGATCGGTGAACTGCGGTTCACGATTATAACGAGTTATGATTGCGGCCTCGTCCGCCCATCTAAAGTGCAATTCGGGGGGTAACCTCCGAACAATCGTTTCAATCGTTCCTGCTTGAATTAAGGTCGGAATCGTAATTCAGTTGTCGGAGCGTTACTTCACACACTGTCATCTGTTGGGCTAACTGGACTAATGCTGCAGAATCGTTGTCAGTTAAACGCGTCACCTAGAAGTTAATCGACGTGTGCTTACGCCACCATGTGGTTCCATCCAAACCGTTTGCGAAGTATTTCCTTAGCGACCAGATAGCCTCACTCTCCTCAGAGAAGTATACTTTATTGAACTGAAGTTTTTACTGATCCATCACAATATTGTATTAGATAATCCAGTATAGCTTTATCACTCGTTCTCTCTGCCTGATCGAAATGCTTCAGTAAGGAACCAGTATGAGTTGGGATTGCCAGCAACTCGTATTTCTCATCCGGCTAAATCAGTCTGACGTTCAATCGCGCGACGAAAGAGTTCATATTCATTTCCGTTGAGTGTTGATCGCCGCTATATTTGAAACAGTCACTTCCTAGTAGTCACCCCGATGACCTCTGAAATAAACGCAGAGCAGATTATACAAATTTGTTCGAAATTATACCTCAGCAGACCTCTATCCACCGGAACTGTCAGTGTTCAACAGCCGGCACTGCAACTGAATAGTCCTTTCCAGGAGAGCTGTACAGAGACAATTGGAAGTAGTGGTGGCGAAACTTCCTATACCGGAAATGGTAAAACGGATTGAACGGGAAGGAATGATATAGCAACATTCATCAGAGCAGAAAGAAGACATATATTGCGATATGTTAACATTTCATTTACTCTCATCAGTCGCAAACGTAAAACATGCCAGTTATATACATCATATAGATAAGGACAAACAGGGACTAGACACGCCTACAAGCACACCAATTATGTAATCACGACCATGGCAACCCGATAGGTTGCCTCAACCACTTTTGTGCACATAACGTTGGCTGGTAAGTTCGGATGAGCATCGCTTCGCAGAAAAGCTAATAACTTGGGGTTTCGATTACGCAACAATATTTTGAATGAGTTTAATGGGTCAACTTGGTGACCTGTTGTCATGATGTGTTTAGCAATCGATGACGTTGGATTTCGAGCCGTCAGTGCACCAAGTTGAGGCTGGTGCGTCATCTGTTGTTTCAACCACTTCGGGATGTGTTCGGCGACTCGCTGTCGATCTGTCCTTCCTATGTAGTTGCCACTACAACTGCAAGTGAACATGGGGGACAGAACAGTTTGACAAACTACTTTCTCAATTACGGAGAACTTGCCTCTGATGGTTTAGACTAAGCGTAACTGCGTACGTTCGAGTCACAGCAGACTTAAGTTTGTGCTTTACCTCAAAACAGATCGACAACTATCACAGTGAGTCGCCGAACACATCCCGAAGTGGTTGAAACAACAGATGACGCACCAGCCTCAACTTGGTGCACTGACGGCTCGAAATCCAACGTCATCGATTGCTAAACACATCATGACAACAGGTCACCAAGTTGACCCATTAAACTCATTCAAAATATTGTTGCGTAATCGAAACCCCAAGTTATTAGCTTTTTGCGAAGCGATGCTCATCCGAACTTACCAGCCAACGTTATGTGCACAAAAGTGGTTGAGGCAACCTATCGGGTTGCCATGGTCGTGATTACATAATAATTGGTGTGCTTGTAGGCGTGTCTAGTCCCTGTTTGTATATATATATATATATATATATATATATATATATATATATATATATATATATATATATATATGAAAGTCACGCGTTCCGAATGGCACATCTGAAGAACGTTTTCGATCGTCAATGGTCAAACGTAAGTAAGTGTCCAAATTCAAGATGGCGATCGTGGTGATCCTTGTCTAGGGGAATTGTCATCGATCACGTTACTTACGGAAGGAAGTATGTGGCAGGTAGGGAAAAAATGCAGATGGATGTTATAGTGGTCGTTCGCATTCTCGAGAAAACCACGTTCTTGAATCCTCATCAGCGTAAATTCGCAGGTCTCTGTAGTGCCCATTGTCCAGGAACGGGTGCTCTACAAGCTTATCTCCTCTTTTGAGTTGGAGAGTAAAGCGTTAGATTGCCTTGTGGTCTGTGGCAGTAGACAGATACACTCTTAACAGCCCGAGCCAGACTGTTGAAGCCCCAGAATGTTACTCGGTCGCGTAAGTTTGCGCGCTGTAACGCCCGGGAATGCTGGGGTAAATGTCGTCGTTACATGTAATCTGGACCTATCAAACTTGGCCACCATGCAGTCCTCGGAGAGTTCCTCTGTGGGTCCAGTTACGGTGCGATGAATGATGCTGAGGTTCGTGGTGTAGCCGCAACTTTGGGTGGAATCTGTTGCACTAGTTTCTGTGCGTGTCACATCACCATAGTCGGCATGGGTTCAAAAAGCACCTGGCGTGCACTCTTCAGTAATGCTCGTTGAAACAGTTACAATGACTTACGCACCGAAGGTTCTAGGTTGATGCGCTCAACACTCCTTGGATGACACCGCTTCTGGTCCGTCTAGTGCAACGAAGTTACAGATCGCCCTTCCATGATGATCACTTAGGTGTGTCTTTTGCTAGTAATAGTGTTCATCCTAATGCAGTCCAGTAGCAATATGTGTATTCCCGTAGACTTTACCTAGCTGCTTCCCAAAGGAAGCACTGTGCTCAAAGTTCAGTCTTGTACATATGCTTGTCGTGCCCGGGATTTTAAATCCGGCCACACTTTCGTGAGGCAACCGTGTTGACTCTTGCACCATTGATTTCACACGAGGCATGGCTGAATTAACATATGCGAACACAGCTGAGCTCGTTTGCAAATGTTCAGATTGTCTGATCGTCTCGATAAGAGACATGGTAACCATCTTGTTAACTCCTATCGCTGAGCACACGATTAGGACTTCTGTTCGAGTTGAAGCCGAAGAAATCATGTTGATTGGTATTTTGATAACCAGTGACGAGTAGGAACTGACAGAAAAGTCTATGGGAAGATGAATGTTACGATCAATTGTGTGGTGTTTAATTTATAAAATAAGCACAACTCCCATATTCTTACCAGCCTGTTGACTGTAGATGAGTGTCTCGCCATCGGTTAGTTGATGTGGCATGCGACTCTTGTCCACAACAACCACTAACAATTCCCACTGTGGACTGCGTTGTTAACCCATCAAATATTGTCATCTTGAAGTGGAACGAACTTTATGAATACGTTGGTCCCGAGCCGTCGATCTGAAGACCCTTCACCCGGTTATTGCTGATTTACACAGCACTTAATCCTTACGTTTCAACCACCTCGGGTGGCCTTCCTCAGGAGTGTTGTGCTCATAACGTTGTGTTATTCTCAATCCATTTATCAATAACATGTTAAACACGACGCCCAAACTGTTTGACTTCATTCGTACTAAATTTGGTGCGGATATCTTACAGCACTTAATCCTGTTGTGGTGTCCTGGAGCAACAACAGTCAGAAGAACTAGGCGCTCTCATTGTCTACTTTTCTGAGTAAACTTTTTATTCTAGTGGGTCGTCTTGCTAGGTTTCGCCAAAGTTAAAAGCCCACCAAACCGACGACCTAATTTAACCAATCAAGATATGTAGTAGTTTACTAACCTAATTTACCGCTTCACATACCTTGCAGCCGAATAATTTAAATTGCGTTCTATAGACGCCGCAGGTCGTAGATGATGTTCTGTTCAAAATATCCAAATCTGCCGCGTGTTGGCTTGTTCTGATTTGGCCATTTAATCAGCTCCTTTTTTAACCTGTGGTAGCGCCTGTCTGACGATATTAACGGGTACGTTTGACCATTTCATTCACGATTAACAGCGCTGAGTTGTAACACTGTTATATCCTAGCATCTCATTTCTTTCATTACTTCTTCCAAATTATGCATTAATTCATTTTGAATTACCACTCGTTTCATTATAATTAACGCAAGAAGGGCAATTCAGGGCGACTGTTTTTTTAGTCGGTTTGCTTCCAAACGGTTAAATCTGGCAGACGAGAAAAGTCAGATATATTCTGACAATGCAGTCGTATAACGAACGTTTAATGTTATCGCCACTTCCGTTTCAGCCGCTGTATTCTCCTTCATGATGAACCAGAAACGAAAGACCGATTCTGTTTTTCCTGTCCAAATGAGATTGAATTTTGGTCAGCAGCGTATAGGTAGCGCGCGGTGTTCAACTTGTGGCATGGTGTATACGGCTGGTGACAAGCAAGATGAAAAACTGCACACGACCTATCATCGAAGAATGTTTCCCCAGACCGTTAAGGTTTGTAACCGTTTATCAGCCTGACTTACTCTATATGGTTTCACTGTTAAACTCATCACCGCCCGTTTTAGCCTATACGTCAAACGTGTCTACTCAAATAATTCTGTCGTTAACCCTATACGAGGACTTGTACAGCCTTACTTGCTTCAAATTTGAAAAGGATGTCTGGTCGTGTTGAAACGCTTGAAACCCGCTAAGCATGTAGACGCTGTTTGCTGAGTGTAAAAGGATTTCGTGCCCCTGAAACGTAGGCTTCACAGAACCTCATCTTATTATTTGGGAAACTTACCTACAGAGTAGTAAGCATTAATTCTAAAACTTTCGGGGGCTTATTAACCATCGTTATATTACTGCCGCGTGACAGGTTGCATCATGTGTGAGCCTCAGTAGTAACATCGGATGGAGTTATAGCTTGAAAAGGGAGTCATTAACTGTGTCGCTGCCACTGGGCATATTTTGACTATCAAGAAAGTATTTTAATGGCACTGCGAACACATCCAAATTCAAAATCCCGAATGCAAGTTTTCATTCCAAGATTGTACTAAATCGTCTTCTGCTTTGTTTTCTGACAGCTACCGCGCGGAAGACACCAACGTATTCTAGAAGAACACTTTGACGGAACCCGCATTGCTGAATTGCTCCTTACTGATCGGCTTGGAATCGCTTCCTTCCTCAGAATCACGGTCTTGATAGACCGATTCTTGGGGCCTGACAATCCGCAAACGATAAGCTCCGGTGAATCGAAAATTAGCCCTAACGCAGTCATTCCAAAAGATTGGCGCGTTTTCGTCTGTGTGAAAGACGGAAATCAACAAGTGATCGGTTGCGCTGTAGTTCAAGAACTCACTCCAAAGGTGATAGTCGCAAAGGGCTACCAAGTACAACCCCTCAAAGGAGGACGATCAAGTTTGTTAACGTGGCGCATCCAAGATAGAAAGGAAGATAGCCCGCTTGAATCAGGCGAACACGCACAGCCAGAACCCATTAACAAGTATTCTGTATTGTGTGGAGTTCGTCGTATATGGGTTGACGAGAACCATCGGAGAAAAGGAGTGGCCTCCCGGCTTTTGGACTGCGTACTCCAAAGTCTAATCTATGGATATCCCCTTAAACGCACACAAGTAGCATTTACTGATATGACAGCTGATGGGGCCAATTTTGCAACCAGTTTTGTCGGCCGTGAGCAGATTTTCATCTATTGACTTTTCTTTCTTTCGAGCCAGAAATTAGTTTTATACATTGCATTTTATACCTTTTATTGTTCTGCAGTTAAGCAATAAACTTTTTAAACCATTCTTTATTCTTCTACTGGGTTGTCAACCATGTGTTTAGGTCCCGCAATTTTTCAGTGACCAAACAGGAAAAAAGTCTAAGTTACCGCGCATGCTATCAAACTCGAGCATAGAGTGATTTAAATAGTTCGTTCCTATATTTTCAGTTTGGACGGTAGGCTAGGTGAGAAACTTCCGCGAGTTTGCTGCCCAGCATTTAACACCAAACGCATCCCAAAATGGGACAGACATCACCGTGCGAACCACTGAACTGCACAGTGTGATTACGTTATAATAAAGTGAGAGCGGTCCACGTTTTCGAACGACGTCTTCAACTGAGAGCAGGTAGAAGTGATGCAGAAAAACGGTCTTGCAAAATACACATATGTATGCATTATCACATTGAAATTCTATACAAAGATAACTTCAACAAGTCAACAGAACCGCTTTCCACCGTTCATTTCTGCCATGGCGGTAGCCAATTTGTGTTCCTGGCAAAAAAAAACAAGTAACCAGTCATTCAACGGGGACAATTGAGGCAAAATTGTTTGAATAACAAAAACACCAGTGACATTGTGTGTATCCTTATGGCAATTAGATTTCACGCGCAGACTAAGATTAAGTTATCTGTCTGCAATTGAATCTTATTCCACGGACACGAACGTCGATGAAATAGGGGTGTGACTTAGTGAAAGACTGCTCGGTGAGCGAACAAGCGACCGATCTAAAGATGAGAACTTGCGGCCCACGGAACAGTACCATTGTGCACGTCCCCTCTTTATACTGATCGAGACTGTTCGTAGGCTTGAACAAATTGTGTAAATTAATTAAGCGATGCGTAGGCTAAAGAATTTGGGTTTCTCACTGCCTGTTGTTGCGTTTCCTTACGTGACGGTTCCCTCTTGTATGCCAGGAACAACTTGAAGTTGTCTATTCCTTGTCCTGAATGCACCAATGACAGCCTGCCAATATGTAGTGAGAGTCTATCCACAATATTAGAAACTGGTCTGACGAGGATTCTGTGGTAGGAACGAAACGTTACCAATGAGCCAGCTTACCGATTACTCACGGTTGTTCTGGAATTACGAATTCCCAATCGGCTCCAGATATATTCCACATAGTAGCAGATTTGTGTGGCACTCACCTTGAGATTGAAACGAGTGCACGATGAAATTCACCGAGCCAAGAGATTTGCCGTACTAGACATTTTCAATCGATACAGGATATTAAACGAGGACGGCTGTGTTGCCGAGACAAAACAAGCTATTGAAACTAAGGTTTCCAGCTTTTACATCACTAAATGCCTGTTGCTACTGGACACAGTCGTACGTAGGCTGGATAATAATATCAAGCTACCCAAACCTAGAAGGGAGCAGGCGCATTAACCGGGACTCGAACCCGCGACCGTGTAATTGGTAGACAGGCGTCTTCTTTGAGCTATCGTGGGTTCTTGCTGAAAGTGAATCGAAGAGCAGCAGTACCAAAACGTCAATGACGACGAATGGAAAGTAAAATCTATATCAAGGATTCTAAAATAAGCGACGGACCGTTAGATCGGAAAATGGGACAAAACAAAGTTCTTTGGAAGCCGTAATTTAATTTTGTATATGGAAATGGCGTACGCTTCACAACCGGGAGGAAACACGTATGTAAGGTGTTCATTGGACTATTTCCACAATCCGGATTAAACATCGTTACCACCGGGTTATCACGTATACAGGCTGGGTGGGGTGAGCTGAATAAATGAGCTCTGCTAACGTGTCTGACAAGGTGAAACCAACGTTACCACATCAGAAGTCGATCAAAAGATGTCACTGAAGTAACGTCATCTGATCAACGATCTGCAAGCCTACAAGTCATGACAACGGCGCATGCGTAAAACAGGCTCATTTTATTGCAACATGTAAACTAACAACATTGTTTGGTGATACACAAACCATTGCAAAAGAAAGGATTTTGCGAACAGATTCTGGCCACGCTTCCCACCTCTTGATTGGGTGCCGACAGAATTTAACATCAACGAACGACAAATACTAGTGTCATTCAGAAAAAGAGCCCGAAAGTGACTACCCGGATTCGTAGGCTCAACGCGATGATTGACTTTTGCCACATACATAACAAAGAGAACAGTGCGATTGTTACTCACCTTAACCGCAGCCATGATGGCCTCCACGTCAGCGCGTATATCTTCTTCGGACAGTTGATAAACAAGTCGAGGAGCTGTTGGGGATAGAGTAACGGGTTTCTTGCGGGGTTCAAGGTTCGGGCTAGGGAGATAGAAATTAGTGTCCAAGGGGGATAGGATAGTTCGGGAACTTGGCTCCACATTGCTGTCCATTTCAGAGGAACGGGTTCTTCTCTGCCTCCCAGTACCTGTTAGTAATAAAATTCGAATGATTGTTGGGGCTCACATGAGGATCCATTAAAATCGCGGTTGTGTACTGAGGAAACATTAGAATCCCGTGATCGTATTAAAATGATGCGCATGTCGTCAGACAGAAAATCGAGAATTAGTTGCGCACACTGAATTCGGCACGATACAAGCAAATGTAAGTGCATCACGGTAGATGACATCAAATCCATGAGAAGATTGCGCCATTTAAACGGCTATGGACAAGTTACTGTGTTCGTAGTTCACGGTGATAAACGACATTGTGGTGAACTATTCGCCTCATATGACAAACACCGTCTGCAGGCAACTTTTTCGTTCTTCAGAACTTCCGTTCATCTAGCGAATACAGGACGTGACAAACGCGTCTTCGACAACTCACTGTCGGGTCAGTACAACTAATTGGTCAAATCAAAATAGCCTGATGATGATCGACTCGCTCGTTGCCAAGATTCGTTGACCGACTGCTCTGGACTGATTGGTCGGAATATTGCAGAACAACCGAAACGCTTTAGACACTCCTAGTTGACAGTTTTCGACAAGGTGTGACATAACAGGACTGGTGATTGTGTGACTCGGGTTCTGGGCAGACGTCTAGTTATTCGACCGATATATTTTGTTGCTTAACAGCAGCAGGCGGATGAATACACAAGCACCGACTGGTCGCGGATGGACGGCTGGTCTTTATGACTATGATCATTGGTATAGCGGTGAACCCGATCTCCAATGAGGCTACCAAATCACTCAACCCGGTGCTTTGTTCGCAAAATTGGTTTGTTCAGGTCTTACGACCTCCCTGGCCTTGGGTGATCCACTCCTCTCGCACACACCCACGCACACAGTTGACTTCGGTCACGAGAAACAAACTTCTCCTGTGTCCAACATAATGGGTGATTACTGTGACTTTGATTTCATCCACTAAACATTTCAGTTCACCCTTTCCTTCCCTCATCACCGAAAATACGTGCTACTGTGGTGCGTTTAGTCTGCGTTTCGGTAGAAAAGCGAATTTAGCCAAAGTATTACATAATGATCCGCGGTATGGTCTTGTGAGGACGTGCAGCACACTGACTGTGCCCACAGTGTATATATTGAGATTCTGAACTTTATTTAATGGACTCTGATAGCACTTGCAAAGATTTCTTAGCCCGCAGTTTTGAACATCAGGTTACACACATCCTGAATCCTTTAGTTTTGGTATGGGAACAGGTGACTAACAAAGGGCGTTACTGAAATACTGGCTCGATAAAAAGTATCTGACGATAAACGAATTGACCGATAAGCGATACACAGAATCGGTAGGGTGTACTGGTGCCAAGATATGATGACTTACTGTTAGTAGTTTGAAAGGCCGCCGCAGCCTTTTGGATTTGCAGTTTACACAGACTTTCCTGAAGCCGCAGTCGGATCTGTTCTTCAGCAACCAACAAGCGTTCGTTTGTGTTGCACTGGGCAATTTGTAGTTCGTTGTCCAGTTCTTTATCGGCCACTTCGATGGCAAAGTCTCTACGACACTCGGCAACCTGTGGGAGGTAGAACTAAGTGCATTAGCAGGCCTTACATATGGGCGAACACTGAGAACGTTGTTTTTTCACATGTAACTAGCATTCTGACAGTGTTTTCGCCTGTATAAACTGAAAGGGTAATAACAGCAGGTCAGGAATTCCAGACAAAAACACTCAAAAATGCTCGCCTTTCCTACGATCGATTTCGGTAGTCTGCATTTGTCGACTCAAGAGCGAATATGGAAGATACGTACTAGAAACCCCTGCACTGTGAATTGTAGTTTGTATCTATTTTGTTGTATAAAAAACAGGCAATATTTTGAAGATCGGTCGGTATAGCAGGTTTAATGAGATCGGAGATTTCGACCTGCCTAGGAAGTCCTAATCGCGGGGTTATCGATTGGAGTTAACAGACAGTAACTGTGTCTCCTCTCGAGACGATCGGGCAACCTGATCATTACTCACAAGCGAAAGTGGTTGAGCGTTCACATGATAATTCGGTCGTGCCTAATGTGAGGTCAATGGCGCAGTGGTAAACACGGTTGCCAAAAAGGCCGGAGTTCTAGTCCCGGCAGTGGCAAGGATATGCACTACTGACGAGCTCTAATGAGAGCGAAACTCGAGTCTAGTTTCGAAAGGGGCCGACTGGATAGTCTATGGGAATGCGACAGCTGCGATCAATTGTGGGTGATGTTCAACTTGAAATTAACCAAATCCTCGACTACTCACCAGTAACAAAATATTAGTTAACAATAAAGTGATGAGAGTATGAGTCAGCAAAGTGGCGTCACCCAAAACATCTCAAGGTTTCCGTACTTTTTGCGAAAAGGTCTACTTCAAAAGAGCACCGCAGATACCATAGAACTGCACTTCTGCCGAATCAGCACAGCTTATGAACAGATTTCGACCGAGCCTCCTTGAAGTTAAATACGACAAAGAACCGTGTCAATACTTATTGAAGTCATTGTATACCTGCTTTTAGTGCGCAATTATG
>LOND01004501.1:24348-35034 GCA_014220965.1 Paragonimus kellicotti
GAAGCAGAGAAAGGAGAAAGTGAAAATTAGTTTGTGGGTTTGTGTGAACGGCAAAAATGTCGGACACATCGCGATCGTTTGTGCCATTGAGGGAGTTTGGTTCCTCCGTTCATCTATCTGAAAATTCTGAATTTCAAAGCATCATAATATGGGGTTTTCTTAGTGGGGCTCTGCCTGTATACAATGACTCAAAACCTGACTCGCTTGATAGAGGTTCTGACCTATCACATAGGCGCGATGTACCAAACTCTGGTGTCTCGTTTTGATTGCTGCTGTTCCTGCATGCTCTTCGCTCGTATCGGGTAACACTCAGATGGTCATAGTCAGCCGTTGGGCAATTGGAGTGCTTTTTAATTTGTTAGTATCCCTTCCAACCCCCTTCTTTGCTCCCTGGAAGAAAGCAAAGCGCGCGCCCACTGTAAACATAGTTACGCTGTATACTCCTAGGATCGTATCTTATTACATAAACGCTTCTATGCAACCTAGTGCGAAATTCTATGAGCCTGGCTGCTTTTCGTTTCTCTTTGGCCCACCTGACATGGTTGCACTTGAAAGGTTCGACACTATGGTCAACACTGCTCTCCGGCCCAACTTCACACACGAGCCTAACTACCACGTCAAGGTGACAGAAGAGGTCAGGACAGATTAAATTTAGAATGAGTGCCGATTTTTGGGGATACGATGTTGGACTTATTTCAACCTGAAGACTCAAGATAATAATAATAATAATAATAATAATAATAATAATAATAATAATAATAATAATAACGATAAATCACCCCTATTCACTCCGGGTAAGTGAATGGTTGATCAGCAGAGACAGCGCTAACAAGGTTATTTAAACAGCAACACAGTTAAAGAACTACTCGATTGCAATATCGTGTAGAAACAAAAATGGTGAAAACGCTGATGATAGCTACTGACTAAGTGTTTTTAAGGTCACCTATATATTGTGGTTGCCGCAAAGATAACATTTCAGATTGAAAATAATGGTGTTCCAAGAGAAGTTTAGTGTTGAGGTGAAATAGATATTCGACGAAAACTTTGCGAAGATTTGAGAATGGATCGGACAGAAATTGGTTGATAATGAAATTACGGGTGTTGAACAGATTATTGAACAATTAGAAACGCAGAGAGCCCACCTAAAAAAAAGTAGGATGAGTTAGCAGTTGCAAAACAATGAAATCCTTTGTCGGATTTCCAGCTGGTATTACAGACGGACGACAAGGCCAGTGTGGCGACACGATTTTATAACATAAGGTGGAGGAAGTGCAGAGTTCAAGCGGACAAAAAAACATAAACATCTCAATTCAAATGATACATCAACAACATGCTGTAAACAGGAGAGATCGCTCGAAAATACACTGCCGAGACTTCCGCGGGCATCCTTCACATCAGATCATACTGAGGCATTTTAAGAAATCGCTGGAAACGTCTACAGAACAAATACAAGGCACCTGTAGAGATCTTTGAACCGACAGGCAGATCGTAGAAAGTGCATCACGTAATCCTACTTTACATCTTATTTATATCGGCATGAATTTTGGCAACCAGCTTACATAGCCACTATCTGAGGTCCAAACATTCGCAGCCATCCCCGTGGTCTTCAGGATTAATGTGTATGAAATGCGCTTCATATTAACTGAATGTAAAGTGAAACTTCAACACTAGAACACTCCTACGTTCTTTGTTGCAGGCAATACGTTCGAGACTGGACACTTACAGACCTGGGCAGTACTATCTCATCAGCCTTGTAATATTGCTGATGAGATATCAGCGAGGATAGCAAAGGCACGAGTTGCCTTTGCCAACCTGCGTCATCTGTGGCGTCGAAAAGACGTTCGGTTGTCGCTGAAAGGAAGGGTATATAATGCTTGTGTGCGTTCTGTTTTGCTCTATGGTTCGAAAACATGGTCTGTTCGCGAAGAAGATGTCAACAGACTTGCTGTGTTTGATCATCATTGTCTACGCCAATTACTCGACATCAAGTGGGATGGTCGTGTGAGCAATAAGACCGTTCACTATCGCGTATTTCGGAACGTTCGAAATACGCAATCAATTGGTCAACTAAGCACTGGGCATCATATACTGAGACCACCAACAGTTGGGTAAAACCGCGTGGTGGTCAAGCAACAACGTGGTCACGAAATATGAAGACCCTGACTGTTCCATTGAGCAAAATGGGTAGGTGTCACCTGCCTAGCTGGGTCCTTGTGATCACCCAAATGGCTGGCTAGAAACGTTGTCTGAAATGGCAGTGTACTGTAGTCAACGGCTTACTTACATTCATATCATTTCCAGTTATTCTACTTGGTCTTTTGGTGTTTTCTTTAACCTCTTAGTAACGTTTTCTTCTAGGATATTCCACGTCACTGTTGAGGTGAGCGGCAGCCCGAGCCACAGTACCTTTTGGTCAGGCTCATGGCTGTTATGATGTATAAATGAATGAGGAACAAAAAGATTTGTAGGCGTTTAGTTGATTTCTCATGTGTCTATATTATTTTGTAATAACACTGATGCAGACCTTATCACATCAGGTCGTTCTCCCGGGCACAACATAAACTACTGTTACTGCAAAGGAATAAAAAAAGAGAACACAACCATCAGTTACTCACTTTCAGAAAGAAGTGTCCTCCAGGATTATGATAATGATCTTCACAACGATTATAATTCACAACACTACGTCAGCGGCTGACACTGATGTTTAACCGCTTTACTCCTCCATACTGAAGATAAAAATCTAGTTTTGGAGGACTCGCCTGGTATGTTGACAGTCAATATGACGAAATTATGAAACATGACGATGCTGGAATGGTAAAAGCCGTAGTTGCAAAACGCCGTGTGAAAAGTCTCGAGGATTCGATGGAGAGCAGTGACGATAAAGAATTTCGAAGAAGTCATTGTTAATGTCTACCGCATTATGACAACGAGCGGTTCCAAAAACAATATGGAAAATATGCACTCTGTGTTATACTGTATGAGATAATGCATGACGTTAGAAATGTGCGAGACAGATATGCACGACTTCCCTTTAGAGCAGGAATTCGAAAGATCCGACCCGACAAATTTTATTAGATGATATTTATATTGGTTAGAAAAAAACGCTGTCATATGAAGTGAGTTGCAGCGTACACCAAGGATATTCACGTATTTTTACGACATACTAGAATGATTCATTTAACTTAACCAAAAGAAACTAGACGAGCACGGTTATGTTAACTGTGCTCCATTGTATATGTATAATTACCAAGTTGATTACAGTATGGTAAGCCAATGGGTCACAACAAAAGTTGATAAATAACTAAAATGAATATAATTTCAGACTACGGAGGCACCAATGGCTGACTGCACAATTTCCCATGGCACTCCTAACCATAGGTGAGTATCGTCCTTAGGATCACGATCAGGAAGTCTGCAGCGCTATACGGAACCAAGTCTTAACGTAAGGACAAAAGACCTAGAGCTTACGTAAACCTGTTGATACTCAAAATCATATAGAAATGAAGAACTGATAATTTTTTGCAAACACAAACAACTCAGTGGTTTGCTCTTGTGAGGAGTGATCAGCAGTGCAATTTCGACCGAAACATGAATCCCGGTCCACTATTTCGTGAATCAGTCGGACTGACCAAGTGTGAGCGCTATCCAACCAATAGCAACAGAATCCTCCAGCACTCGTCAGTAAGCAGAAGGATTAACCAATAGATTAAACGGAATCCGTAACTTCAACATGATCGGGAAATCTTCATCTCCGGGTTATCCGTTGGAGAGTTTAGATGTGGTAATTCGATTGTACTTAAGTTGAGGCGGCGTAGGTTATTTTAGACGTAGGGGTTTTGGAGAGTAAATTCTATCACTTTTCTTGGTTACCTTTAAACTGGGGTTTGATCTTCATACCACGGTTGTATGACGGCTGAGCATCAGTGTCAATCTTTAATGTATGGTCGATGACGATGGTGAGGTCAGTGACAATGGTCAGTGTTGTGATCACAGAAGAAAGTGGATCGTAGTTTAAATGCTGACCACGATGAGAATATACATTACCGGAAAACCCTATCAAGAACGCAACCTGACTCTAACGTTTGTTTTTGAAAGGGGTTGGATGAAAAGTCAATATGATTAAGGAAGCCGCTAACAAAGGTAAACAACGTTCAGTCAACATCAGTCAGCATCTACTACAATGAGCGTGTTTTGAAAAAAAAGTATAAAGATTTGCGTGTTCAAAAGCCCTTGGACAAACCTGAAGCACCTGCCATCCCTTCGGTATAGGAGCAGAAATTCCTTCCTTGGCAAGCCAGAAAAGTTCTGGTTCCTTGTGTAGATCGATGCCAATACTATCAGCATATAATTTTATTTCTTCATCGTTCGGGGATTGATCGCAATTTTCACTCAAGATTATAGCATGCGACAGCGTATAGTTATTCGACGACTCCTCCAACGGTTTTTTCATAACGCTCAAACTTATCTGTATGGAAAAGTAGAAATACAATGTAGCGAGCAAAACTTGTTTTGTTTGATCCATCAAGCAAATTACAACAAAATAAACATGAAAAAACAGTGGATACATTGAGACAGAAAAACGGCCAATAGAGTTTATGGACGGCGTGTTTGTTATCAGTTGCGCAATCACTGTTCCCAAATGTAGGCTTGCTCGAATGGGGGCCAGGGGAGATTATTAAGTGTAAATACACGTCACTAGTCAGCCACACCAGAAAGCTGGCTACATAACTTTTCGCAGCAAGTAACAGTCAAAGATAATCAGTGATTCACAAGAATATTGCGAGCAAGATGAAGAATGAATAGAAATGCGGAAAGGTCATGGCATATGTTAACAGTATCGTTGATCGGTCACTTCTGACTACATCGTTTTGATGGTCATGGTTTTGATGATCCCAGCCTACACATCACAAGCTAACTATGCCAAAACGGGCCACACGGAGCTGTAAATTGTCAGGTTGCATGTAATCAAGCCACAGGAATAGCGACAGCAACCGGACACGAATAAGTGATTGTGTGGTTCGTGGTCGGCACACATATAACTGATTTACTGTGGGTCCCATAGGCAACGCTGAGTCATGTTAGCACAATGGCGATTACAATTGTGGAAAATGTATACCGACTGAGTAGGGATGATTAGGCAGTTACACGATACCATGAGTAAACAGTGGAATTACTGAAAAGCCACGTTGTACGCTGAAAGCGGAGTAAGAGTAGAAAAGGTAATACCAAGCAAAGAATATTGCAATTTTTCAACTGACCATACCTATCTGCATAATTTCCGGTCGCCATATAAGCTTTTTTCAGTGAAGCGTGATGTAGCTTCAACTACAACAAATGTGTAGAAATAATGAAGATTAGACACCTCCACTGTCTTAAATGCGCTCGCAGGCCGAGAGGTTTCTCCCCCAAACAATCCAACGAACCACATTTTGGAATTGTTAGCCTAGTACAGAGTCCCCGTGAAAACTCTACCCGTCGTCTTGCAGATACCGAGTCACAGATTCCAGAGGAAATCCACTGATCAAAACTACATCCTTCGTATAAGTAATCCGAAAGTATTACAAAATACCGCTCATCAGTCCGTGACACTGTTCGACCGATATTCAATTCGACTCGTTCTCTTCCTTGATGTTTACACCGTCTAGTCTAATGGTTCCCCTGTGAAGAAGAGAGACATGAGAAGCCTCCATATTTTGATGAGTTACTGGGTAAAACACGATGATCACATTTGCAAGCAAGTCGACAAACGTCTGGCACGCAACAGTCCTTGAGTCTTCAGGTTGAAATAAGTCCAACATCGTATCCCCAAAAATCGGCACTCATTCTAAATTTAATCTGTCCTGACCTCTTCTGTCACCTTGACGTGGTAGTTAGGCTCGTGTGTGAAGTTGGGCCGGAGAGCAGTGTTGACCATAGTGTCGAACCTTTCAAGTGCAACCATGTCAGGTGGGCCAAAGAGAAACGAAAAGCAGCCAGGCTCATAGAATTTCGCACTAGGTTGCATAGAAGCGTTTATGTAATAAGATACGATCCTAGGAGTATACAGCGTAACTATGTTTACAGTGGCGGCGCTGCTTTCTTCCAGGGAGCAAAGAAGGGGGTTGGAAGGGATACTAACAAATTAAAAAGCACTCCAATTGCCCAACGGCTGACTATGACCATCTGAGTGTTACCCGATACGAGCGAAGAGCATGCAGGAACAGCAGCAATCAAAACGAGACACCAGAGTTTGGTACATCGCGCCTATGTGATAGGTCAGAACCTCTATCAAGCGAGTCAGGTTTTGAGTCATTGTATACAGGCAGAGCCCCACTAAGAAAACCCCATATTATGATGCTTTGAAATTCAGAATTTTCAGATAGATGAACGGAGGAACCAAACTCCCTCAATGGCACAAACGATCGCGATGTGTCCGACATTTTTGCCGTTCACACAAACCCACAAACTAATTTTCACTTTCTCCTTTCTCTGCTTCTAGGTCCCATCTTTTTGAACCAAGATGACCGAAAAACCTTGGGATATTTAGTGTCCATACGCCCAGATAATTGGGTTAGTAGGCTGCTCTGGTCAGCACTCTCATTAATCCAGAAGTTGGCGTGCGCTGCGTCACGAAAACGTGCATTTACCGTTCTAATGTTGATGTCCATTTAAAATTTGCCCTTAGACAATGGATCAATGCTTTGTTTCTGAAAATCTCTGATGACGAAAGAGCCGAATATCACGATCAAGCTAGAGGGTGAATCGCACTGAGATAAAAAAAAAGTAGACTAAAGTTTGTTCGAATGGATCATAGTAAATGGTCACCCATGCCGTACGTTGGTCGGAGTCCAAACCAGAAATACATTGGTTGCTTGTCGCGTCTGCATATGCCTCAACAGACTAGTTCAGATACTTTCAATGAGTTTCATGTTTTTCTCTTTTAGCTTTTGAGACAAACCAAAAACTCAGATATCATTGTGGTTGCTGGCGATATGAATACGCAAATTGGCCGTCCTACTGAAAGGAAACGACCAGTTGGCATATTCGGTTGTCTGGCTCAGTGTACCTGGCTGTAAAGAATTATGCCCATCACACACTCTACATATCGAGCTGCGCACTCCAGCAAGAAGACGACAATGCTTCACGTGAAAATCGTCCCGCGCAACTCAACCATGGAAGCAAATTGATTACGTCACCGTCAGCTACCAGTGGTGCCACTCTGTTAAGGATTGCCGTTCACTTTAGGGTGGACAACTCATCTGCTTACAGACACGAAAAGTTGAACGAAAAATTGAGCGGACGGGGTACGCAAAACGCCTAGTAAACAGCCAACTTGCCCAGGTTACAACAATGGAGTGATCCAGACGAACAATCTGCAAAATTTCAACAGCTATGCAAACCTCATAAAGAATCCGTTCCAAAGAAACACTGCAGATACGACAGGAATTAATTTTTACTTATTTATGCCAGACCTCGATTGATCCCCTCGAATATGAATGCAACAAAATCCACCGAGAACTTAAAAGTTAACTTACAACGAGATTTCATAACGGCCATGAGGCTTACCTGACCGTACAATCCAATAGCTCTTTTATCAGGGAATAGCCGGATGCCATTTACCCTGATTCATGGTTGCGCCAACTGCCAACAAGGTGTTAGAGAGACTGTACGTGGAAAATACGGCTAAAATTGACGGTCCTCTCGCAATGACCTGACAAATGCGATAAGCACCAAGCGATGCGATGTAACTGGCTTGAGTCTGCTTTTTAGCTGAGGACGATGGATATGAGGAAGTTGCAATAGCAAAATTATCAGCCTTCGGAAACTGAAGGGGCTTTGAAGCGTAAACCAGGAAGATACAAAAAACCACAAGTACGGACGGTCTTTATCCGGCTGTTTCTAAAGATGGTAGTAGATTTTTATGTGAATTTACAATAATTATTCGTTCTATGATGAAGGCTAACCGATGTTTTGCGAGTAAGCCTTGTTAACGTTCGTGCTTATTCTCAAAGAAAACGCCAAAGCAACATATAACGATCACAGAGGTATTAACCAAGTCCCCGCAGCACCCAAAGGACTTGCGGGTCTCATAGTGAGATGGCTTTCGGAAGGGAGAACCAGATTAGAGAAGCGGAGGATTTTCATTCTAGCAACAATTGTATTCTTACTGTCACCTTGTGATAGATACTGCAGCACCAGCACTCCTTTTCTCTGTCAATGGTGGTGGTATTTTTGGACCTAAAGACGACAATCGATTCGAGTGATCGACATGCTCTGTGGAAAAGTCGCCATCACGGAGGAGAACCAACGAACTGTCAATTCGTTACAATTACTGTACGTCCATATATAACGAGCTATCTCGAACGTTCTTCAACTCAAGTGGCATTTGACAGCGGTGTTCCATATCCTTCCTCTTTAACCGTAATGGCTGATGTGTTTGGAAGCAGCATTCGAAGGTACCGAGGATCTCGCAGTGAAACGTTTTCCTGGTATTAAACTAACTGATTTTAAGTGTACGACATCGTTTTGCTCAGTTCAAACAGCAGAGCACACAGACCACGTTGAACCGATCAACTGATATGGTCGATCTGTATAGTATGTGGTTTTCACCTCTAAAATGTAGCGTGTCAGAAGACTGGATAGCACTGATCCCACTTTTGTCATTGATGGAAATCTACTCCGAGATCCTCGGAACCTTCGGATGCTCCTTCCAGCACATTAGTCATTACGGTTAAGGAGGAGGGATAGTGAACACTGCAGTCGAACGCCACATGAGTTGAAGAACGTTGCAGACAGCTATTCATAAATGGGGCCTGTACACATACCCGGTACATGGCGATTTTAATAAACTGAAATACTTCGCTGAAACCTCTCCGTGACGAATACAGTCCCACAGAGCGTGTCGGAAAACTGAATTGAAAACAGGCTACAGGTCCAAAAGTACCACTACCGCTAGTTGAGAAAACGTGTGCCGATGATCTTTGTCCCCTCCAGTTTGAGATGTATCGACGTCACTTTCATGTGCCTTGATGTCCCAAGGAGATTCTCTGATGTTCCGCGACAAACGAGAACGTTCGTGGGTATGCTGGCTGATACATGAATTGACTGGCACCTACAGGGTGAATGGACGCAGGTCTACCGGGTGAAGGATGCCAGCTTGCCTGTACCTACTGAAGGGAATTTAGGCTAACTATAACTAACGGCTATGTGGTCTATCTGAGACCAGGCCTGATTCGGAGAAGGCGGGCGCCAAGTATAGCATTGACGTGCACGATGCCTAAAACCAGTACTGGCTAAAAATAGATTATGCTCAGCGCACAGCTGCAACAATCGCCCACCATTATCTGATCGATGTGATGCTATCCCAAACCTACCACCTAAACGAGATTCGGCTTCACCAAGGCGACCGACCTGGGCATTCATATCTCCGGCCAGAACGACTATATCAGAGCCACGTGTCGACCGAAGGAGAGTGGCCAGATCCGAGTAAAATGCGTCCTTGACGCCGATGTCACTACAGTCAGTAGGAGCATAAGCAGACAATGAATAAATTTCTGAAAGTTTTGCGTCTAGAGCTGGTTTTAACAGAACCTGCCAAGCGGACGGCACAAAGTCTACTGTTAACAGGAATCCAATCTACTAATGCGGCTGCGGCCGTCGTGCTGAGAACTATACCTACCCCAGCCTGACCTGTAACAGCGGCTGTGGAGTCACCCGAAGTGTATAACCAGTATCGGGTAGACAATGCGGGTGCTGTTAGTTCCATACGTTGACTACTGTCATGGATTCTAGTCTCCGAGATACAGCAGACATCAACATGCAACGAGTCTAGCGTTCGTGCGAGAGCCGCTTGCTGATCCATCTTGGGTGAGCGGTAGCCAGAGCCACAGTACGTTTTGGTCAGGTTCATGGCTGCCAGGATGTTCATGATGACGACCTAAGTCCGTGATTACCAACCCGTATCCGGCGGGGTTCGTACCGTTATATTCAGGTTTAGTTTGCTCTGATTTAGGATATTATGTCAAAGAATGGTCTCCTTACGTTAGAACGGACACTACCATTCTGAAAGGGTTAAAAGCTTGGTACGTACATTGTGGTCCAAGCTGTTAGGAGCGTCTGAGATTGCTAAATATATCCTCACATGACTAAAGGAGTGTGAGAGTGGGCAAAATGTGTAAAATCGCACTACTTATTTTGTACCAGCATACGCCAATTCGGGCCCTGTGACCTCCTTATTTACGATGGGACTGAATCGAGGATTAAGGGGTAATAAGTTCCAGGTCGATACAACCTGAGCAAAGCTGTCGATTTGCACAACGACCTCCGTAGAATGGGCCAACCGGGGAGACAATGCGGGAAACACTGAGGCTAATTGTGACTAGTGTTTGGTTTGATTCTTTGAGATATGCATATCAAGGAACAATAAATTGTACTAAAACGTCTCACCAAGCTCCGTTGGTCAAAGGTTTGACGGCCACGGGATGCTTAAACCGTATACACATTTGGGTGAATAGGTGAACGATTCGGTCGCTCTGAGTTTGTACCGAATGAGGTCGTGCTTCACTTCTCGTATACTAGTGCCAAGTTCGTCCATATTTGATGAAGAACGCAGTAAACAAATGAAGGTTATATGTAGGATTAAATGAATAATTGGCATGAGGTGATGTTAGCCTAAATTCCCTTCAGTAGGTACAGGCAAGCTGGCAT
>LOND01004502.1:0-11889 GCA_014220965.1 Paragonimus kellicotti
CGGAGAAAGATTAGCGCCAACTATACTTCATTGTAAATATTCCTACATTCGGAATACGTTTCCGAATCACACCAGAGCTAGTGACAAAACTCAGCGTTTTAAAAATGGCCTAGACAGCTAACTTACACCATCAAACATGTTTATCTTGAAAACTTTGTGTACCTTTTAATGCGAGGAGAATTTTCGCGATGAATGGACGTTAGAAACCCCGTGTTGGATAAGCGGTTCGCGAGATTTTCAACTTGTTAACGTTTTCCAGCAACCAAAGAAGTCCTGGGCGCTGGAATTTTGCTCGCGGACTTCGCGGAGATTTGAAAAA
Organism: Paragonimus kellicotti; assembly: GCA_014220965.1. NCBI lineage: Eukaryota > Metazoa > Platyhelminthes > Trematoda > Plagiorchiida > Troglotrematidae > Paragonimus > Paragonimus kellicotti. Next base: position 320 of record LOND01004502.1, read on the forward strand.
TTCCGGTCTGTCCCTCGTCGAAGCCGAATTATTTCAACATTTTCCCGTAGCTAATTATGTCAAATAACGGCGGAATCCCTCGAAGATGCATTTGCACGTATTTCCCGGCATGACCTTGAAATATTTGAAACATCGTCCCCCACATAACCTTGTATAAGAAAAATTAGTGTGACATCTCATCTTTGAACTGAATCTGTGGAATGAGCGAACTATTTCTTTTACTGGTGTGTGCATCAAACTTTCGTAACCGCAACCCATCTCTCTCTGATTATGCTTTCTTTTGTCAGCAGACTTCATGTTTTTCTTATAATGTGAACATTCGTTGATTTGTAACGCCTGCACTTATCTGTCATGATCGCGCACATCCTCTGATGAATGCATTGAGAGATATACAATATCATTATTAGTACTATTACTGCTGTTTTTCAACTCGTCCGTATAATAAAAGTTCACGTCAGTTCGATCAATGTACATAAATTCTGACGGTGTACAGTTATTGCGTACAACACTATTGAGAACAGTACAGCAGGTCAGTAATGTAAACAAACTGGTAACAGTAACATAAAAAACAGGAAATCTCTATTCTGTTAAAAACCACCATACGAACATGCTTCTAAAATGACAGTTTTTATATATCCCAGAATTTGATCAAAAAAGCTGGGTGGTTACATTAATTTACACTCTTTGTAACGTTAAGTCGAAACTAGCAAACGAGCATCGGCCGAATTCGAGTAATTTGACGTAGTGTTGGTTTAATTGTTGACGCCGGTTTGGTTTGATAATAATGTGTATTTCTCAACGCATTTGGAAGAGACACGCTGGGATGTGAACGATCATGGCAGATACTAACAGGCGGTACAAGACAACAAAATCATTAAATAATAAGACAACCATGAAATCTGTCAGCAAAACGAAGCGTAACAAGAGAAAAAGGGATCGGGGCTCACGGAAATTTGATGCACACACTAGGGAAGAAAATAGTTCGCCTGTTCCACGGATTCAGTACAAAAGGTAGAATGTTACGTAAGTTCACATTCTACGGGGCTACGCATTGGACGATGTTTTGTAACGCAGCATGTTGCCGTGTTAGTTGCGGCATTTTTGTTTTCCTTTGTGTAAGTCGTGTTGCATTGCCTTACTGGGTCTTTGTCCCAAGCTTGCTTCTGTTGTTTCTTTTTACAGTATTATCGGTGGAACCCTTACTTCAGAAGAACGTTGTCCCCGGTGTCTCTATGTTCCACAAGGTAGGTACACGGAGCCAGAACGTCTGGCTTGCCTGTTACAGTTTCAAGTAGTTCAAGGTCACTCCTCGATAAATATCTGCAAACCTGCATCGTCGAAAATCATTCCTTCCATTGTCTCCACGCAACTTGACGTCGTAATGTGAAAAGGATCGACGTCGGCGGGGGCAACGGGAGTTTTGAAATCCGGCAATATATTGTGCAGCCTCATTCGCGAACCTCCGTCGTCGACTCTGTTGAAGACCTCCTAAAAGTTGAAAATTTCGCAAATCGTTCGGTCAATACAGCATTTTTAGCGTAAATTCATCGCGAAAATTTTCCTCGCATGACGGATGTTTGTGAGAGTTAGAAAGAGAATGTGATTTTATGTATTAAATATGACAACGACGCTTTCATGGGTTTCTTAGAAATTTCGAAAAGAAAACAGCAAATAGGTTGAATGGTGGCAACCAGAGGCTTGTACAGCTGGATTCACTCCATATCTTTGAGGCGCCGACAACAACTCTCTCTTTTCCTCCTCCTCTCTCTCTCTCTCGTGCTCCGCCGTGTGTGTGTTGTGTGTACCGGCCTCTCCAGAGGATGTGTATGAAATCCAGATCATTGTACAGCCTCTCTGGTTGGCCAGCCATTCCATACATCCTATTTGCTTGTTTCTTTGGTTCACGAAAATTTCTAAGAAACCATGAAAGCTCGTTCGTCATTTTATACATAAATCTTTTACATCTCGTTCTAACTCTCGACAAACAAGGATCCGTCATGCGAGGAAAAATTTTGCGCGATGGCATTTACGCTAAAAATGCCAGCCGCTCGGCTCGGATTGTGCTCGACTGCAGCCTTTAGCAAATGTGTCTGCTACTAATATTAAGAGTTGTTTCTTCAAGGCAAATCGACGACGATACACTACGTCGTGTCGTGTAGTCTCGTCGTGTTTCACTGTCGCGCGCGCGTCTCCTCACGCGCTCTCAAGTGTAAGTGATATAATATATATACTCGGTGTGTTGGGTCCAGCAAGAAGACGCGGTTTCAGATTGCGATGGAACAATGTCTCTCTGTGAGTGTTCGTAGTGTATGACGGTTGAGGGGATTATTTATCGGAGTGACCTTGAACTACTTGAAACTGTAACAGGCAAGCCAGACGTTCTGGCTCCGTGTACCTACCTTGTGGAACATAGAGACACCGGGGACAACGTTCTTCTGAAGTAAGGGTTCCACCGATAATACTGTAAAAAGAAACAACAGAAGCAAGCTTGGGACAAAGACCCGAGTAGCATGCACCACGACGTTACACAAGGAAAACAAAAATGCCGCAACTAACACGGCAACATGCTGCGTTACAAAACATCGTCCAATGCGTAGCCCCGTAGAATGTGAACTTACGTAACATTCTACCTTTTGTACTGAATCCGTGGAACAGGCACGCTGAACAATATCTTTCTTCCCTAGTGGTGTGCATCAGAATTTTCGTCGAGCCCCGATCCCTTTTTCTCTTGTACGCTTCGTTTTTGCTGACAATGTCTCACCTCGTCTGTCTTAATTATTTAATGCTTTGTTGTCTCTGTTACCGCCTGTTAGTATCTGCATGATCGTTCACATCCCAGCGTGTCTCTTCCAAATGCGTTGAGAAATACACATTATTATCAAACCAAACCGGCGTCAACAATTAAACCAACACTACGTCAAATTACTCGAATTCGGCCGATGCTCGTTTGCTAGTTTCGACTTAACGTTACAAAGAGTGTAAATTAATGTAACCACCCAGCTTTTTTGATCAAATTCTGGGATATATAAAAACTGTCATTTTAGAAGCATGTTCGTATGGTGGTTTTTAACAGAATAGAGATTTCCTGTTTTTTATGTTACTGTTACCAGTTTGTTTACATTACTGACCTGCTGTACTGTTCTCAATAGTGTTGTACGCAATAACTGTACACCGTCAGAATTTATGTACATTGATCGAACTGACGTGAACTTTTATTATACGGACGAGTTGAAAAACAGCAGTAATAGTACTAATAATGATATTGTATATCTCTCAATGCATTCATCAGAGGATGTGCGCGATCATGACAGATAATTACAGGCGTTACAAATCAACAAATGTTTACATTATAAGACAAACATGAAGTCTGCTGACAAAAGAAAGCATAATCAGAGAGAGATGGGTTGCGGTTTACGAAAGTTTGATGCACACACCAGTAAAAGAAATAGTTCGCTCATTCCACAGATTCTGTTCAAAAGATGAGATGTTACACTAATTTTTCTTATACAAGGTTATGTGGGGGACGATGTTTCAAATATTTCAAGGTCATGCCGGGAAATACGTGCAAATGCATCTTCGAAGGATTCCGCCGTTATTTGACATAATTAGCTAGGGAAAATGTTGAAATAATTCGGCTTCGGGCGAGGGAGGACGGGAATTTCCAAAATCCGGCGAAGAATTGAGCAAACTCCAGCGCAGGACTTCTTCGATTGTTCGAAAACGTCAAAAAGTTGAAAATCTCGCGAACTGCTCGGCCAATACGGGGTTTCTAACGTCCATTCATCGCGAAAATTCTCCTCGCATTAAAAGGTACACAAAGTTTGAAGATAAACATGTTTGACGGTGTAAGATAGCTGTCCAGGCCCTTTTTAAAACGCTGAATGTTGTTACTAGCTCTGATGTGATTCGGAAGCCTATTCCAAATATAGGAATATTTTACAATGAAGAAGTTGGCGCGTATCTTTTTCCGAGCTAACAGGGCTGGCAAAGTGGAACCTTTGTTCCTTAGGCCATATGGGAAGCTGTGTTGAAAATGAACGGCGAACGCTGTAGTGATGGCGTCCGAGTGTATCAGTTTATACAGAAGTGTAAGATTTAACTTCAGTCTTCGTAACCAAAGTGGATCAATACCAAGTGATCGACAGCGTTCACTATAGCACTAGCAGCACTAGCAACTAAAGGAACCTGACGATATCCTCAAACCAAGCCAATTTCAGAAAGTAAACATCTTCGCAAATATGGCTTTTGCAGGAGCTCATGCTGTCCATGGAAAAGTCATTCGGCATTACCAGCTACCAGTGTGAACGCACACAACATTTTCAGACGTTCACAGTTCCAGTCAATATACACCGAATATGGAAACAACCATATAATGGTGCCATTCCGACCATTTCTACAAACGACGTTTCGTCTACCAGCATCTTCCTGAATCTCTGCAAACAAAGAGAAACAGTACGAATATCGTATAGACAAGGAAGCTGGAAACGTTGTCATACATGTTTCACTATCAAATGTGTTAGTGTTCTTGTTGAAATGCAATGCCAACATTGTATGGTCGTATATTTCCATTTCGACCATATCTTCAAAACGCCGCAAAATTAAGCACTCTCAGTCCGTAAGTTGACGTATTACTTTTCGAAAATTGCAATGTGCGCATTCATAATACTTGAAAGAGAGGGCTAACACTGATAGTGAATTGTTTTCGCGAACATGGTGGAAAAGATTTTTCATCACCAAACTGGTGCTTGTGACACTTATTAGATGTATTCCAATGATCTCACTAACAATGCCCATTCACAACTGATGAAATGTCGGTACTTTATCTGAATTTCCAATTTTAACGTCACTGAAAAATATGTGAAAACGAGGATTCGCGCCAAAATTACCGTTTTCCCTTTGCAACTACCTTCAAGCCAATTCCTGTGTAGTGGCCTAATCAATGGAATAATCAAAATGACTGAGAATATGGCAATACCAAGAGAAGTTGTTACGGTAGCGTATAGGCCCAAAAGTTAAGCGTGCAAATAAAAACAAAAAACGTATAGGTAAAAACATGAACAACTAACTTGCAAGTCGAGGTCCGCTGAGTTGAATAGACCACCACAAGAAGGAAAGACAGCGCCAAGGGTGAAGTTCGGAAAACGACCGACGGATAATTCCACACGCGGCGTGACATGAACGTTGAGCGTCGACGGATTAGCCAATACGCGGAGCTGAAATATTTCAACGTGCAACTGCTTTACCAGCTCAAAATCCGCACAAATGGAGAAGACAGACGGTGCGCGGTAACTCCCGTTTATTCGTGTTGACGATTCAATTCAAAAGTGAGTTGATGATTTCAAACAAGTGTACAGATGAGGTTAACAAAACGGTATATACAGAAATGTACAAAAATGAATTATGAAATATAACTGTGAATTGTGGACACTATAATACTCCCCCACCAGAGCGTTTGTGGGTTAAAACACGATGAAAGGAGGGCAATGAAGGAAAACGAAACAAACGCTCGATAGACACGTCACGTATGGTAATCTGTCAGGTGTTTCGGCCAGTGTACCGAACGCCCTCTACGTGTGGTGCGTTGTTCGAGAGAACAGGGGGGCTGGGCTGCAGGTGGATGTGATACTGTCGGGAGTGGGGAGGGGTTGCTTTCAGTCAACATCGGGTCAGGTGGGTCAACATCCTTCTCTGTGTAGGCTGGTTTTAGTCGATCAATGGATACGGATTCGCTTCGTCCGGACCTGTCGATAATGAAAAATTTTCGTCGCGCTTAACCACCTTGAAGGGACCGAAGGTATCGTGGTTGTAGGGGTTTCCTAGTGGCGTCTTGGCGCATAAACACAAATTTACATGTGAACAAATCCGGAGATTTTTGTTCTCGGCGCCAATGTTGACGAGTCGGTGTGAAACGAAGACCGGACATGTGTTGTCGTAAACGTGAAATGTAATCCGTACCTGGGTCTGTATGAGTCGAGGGTTGAATCAATTCCCCTGGGAGGTGCAAGTTGGTACCGTAGACTAATTCAGAGGCAGTGCAGCCAATGTCCTCTTTAACGGTAGACCGTATTCCAAGGAGAATGAGTGGTAGACGCTCGCTCCATTTCGTTGCGTCGGACTGCGCGGTTATCGAAGCTTTTAGTTGTCGGTGAAAACGCTTCGACTAAACCATTAGCGCAAGGATGGTACGCCGTCGTTTTAATGTGCGAACAACCCAGTAACTCCGTGAAGTTGCGAAAAAGCGAAGACTGGAACTGAGTGGGACGAAAGGTCTAGGTGTACCCGTTGAAGTATCGCATAGAATGTCACCAGCTTGTGTCGGCAGAGGGATGGTAGATAATTTCAAGGACTTACCGATGGAAAGGTCCTTCATGTCCTCACTGTGCTGCTGGGCAGTGGCCATTTTAGACAAATCAAAGGAGGGTGACGAATGGACTGAGTTGATGTCAGGACGTGATAATGCATCAGCAACGATATTGGCGTCACCACGTAGGTGTCGGATGTCCGTGGTGAATTGTGAGATGTAGTCCAAATGTCTGATTTCACGTGGGGAGTACCGATCAGGTTTGGCGTGAAAAGCAAATGTCAAGGGCTTGTGATCGGTTTGCAACAACAAAGTGTCGACCTTCCAGAAGGTGTCGAAAGTAACGGATCGCCAAATAAATAGCCAGCAGTTCACGTCCAAAGGTGCTGTACTTAATCTGTGCTGGTTGAAGCTTTTGGGAAAAAAGGCCAAGGGTTGCTGTTCACCATTTACGGATTGTTCTAAGACTGCGCCGACGGCAGCATTTGATGCATCCGTGGTGAGAATGAGACGGGCGTTTGGATCGCAACTGATGAAGCATAGTTTAGTGGCGTGGCATAGGGCTTCCTTTGCCGCAGAGAATGCTGCTTTGGCTTCGTGTGGGAGTTCAATTGACTTACTTTTGGAGTCAACCAGGTCTGTCAAGGGTTTTCACAATGTCCGCGCAATGGGGGATGAAACGCCGATAATAGTTAAGTATGCCGAGGAATCGTCGAGTTGGGTCATCGTAGTGGGGATCGGAAAATTCGAGATAGACTCGACTTTATCTGGCAGAGGTGTGATGCCGGTTTGGTCGATGCGATGTCCCAAGAAATCCAATGAACTAACTCCAAAGGCACACTTGTCGATGTTGATTTTGATATCATATTGCGCGAAACGGTCGAAAACAGCACGAAGATGGGAAAAGTGTTCTTCGTTTGAGCGGCTAACGATCAAAACATCATCGATGTGAACGTATGCGAAGGGCAGTCCACGCAACACTTCGTCCATGAATCGCTGAAATGTTTGAGCCGCATTACGGAGCCCGAAGGGCATTCTTGTAAACTCAAAAAGTCCAAAAGGTGTTGTGATGGCTGTTTTCGGGATGTCCTCTTCGGCAACTGGGATGTGGTAATAGGCGCGTACTAGGTCTAATTTAGAGAAAATAGTAGCGCCAGCGAGTCCTAAAGAAAAATCGTGGATATGTGGTATAGGGAACCTGTCCGGGATTGTGCAGTTGTTGACTGAACGGTAATCACCTGCGAAAGCCATAATTGCCTATGATACTAACAAATTGTTTTTACAGTATATCGCATCGAATGGGTAACCAGCAGTCATTTCTAACATGGCCATTATTGAAATTTGATAGTGATCCGTTTTCGACTGACGATATGTAACTGGAAGTCAATATATTTTATAAATGCTAAAGGGTATCACCTGGTTTAATAGGTGAGTTCGGATGAGGTGAACGCACAAGTGGTAACGCGAGATTCTTATGCGATTGTGTCAGCTTCACAAACGGCGTATTTTTATGTTTCTCAATGTTCTAACCGTGCGCACCTTTCGTATTATTATCAGCAACCACCCACTTTGGTAACCATTACTTTTAACTTTAGGGCGTATCAAGATCAGATTGTCGCAAACTGACCCATATATATGGAGTAATATATGCTATCTATAAACATGCCTCCCGATGTGCGCGTGTGTTTTATATATGACTGCGCGCAAGCGACAAAGGGTTCACCCACCTCATGTTCAACTGTGATATGTTGGTACGGCAGAGTTCGCTACGTGAAACTTTGAAGTAGAGTAAACGACCACTGCACGGCCCAGTTAAGAATGAGTTGAGATCATTGGGTGTAATTTCAGTCTGCATACAATCCAGCAGGTACTTCCGGTAAACCTCCACCACATATCCGAATGCTGGCGGTGAATCACCTCCGATGTTTTCATTCCCGACAACTGTAATGATGAATATCCGAGGAAGTTGTCACTGCCGGTCCACGTAGAAGATAACTGAAAGTGTGCCGTACTTCACGACTAACCTTCTGTAACGATCCACGTCTGATCGTTGAGTTACGCGTAGCCCAAAACGGATCCCCAAAATGAAAACAAGATTGGACCCAACAATTTCTACGGTACTATTAAAGAAATGCATCAATAATTACAAAAAGCAAACCTCAATCGTTCACGACGATAGTCTCGTCCAACAAAATCAACAGTTTCTCAACAGGACCAGCAAGGTCAAAGGTCAGCCGTCACGCCAGTAAGCCAGGACAAGAATGGCTACTCGCGCCAAGGACACTTAATGACACATTAGTTCAATAAAACAAAACGGGGTGGGTGAGGTAGTGGGAACAAGTGTCAGGTTAGTGGGAAAATGGGGAATGCAAACGATGGGGACGAATTTTCTCAGTTCATGGATCAACAACTTTACACCTTCCATTACCTGCTTGATCGCGCCTTCGCATTCAGATAAGCCTTTCGGCTAGCCCACTTCGAAAGGAAGCACTAGACTCGAGTTTCGCTCTTATTAGAGCTCATCAGTAGTGCATATCCTTGTCCGGATCGGAGTTTGCACTCTGACCCTCGTGCTTGTGAGACTAGCGTGTTAACCACAACGCCAGCAACCTCACAATAGGCATGACCGAATGATCAAATCCGAACGCTCAACCACAACCTTGTATGAATAGTGTTCAGCTTGCCCGATCATTTCGAAAGGAGAATGAACAGAATCACTCTGTTCTATCCAATCGATAACCCCGTGATCAGGACTTCTCAGTTAGGTTGAAGTTACTGTCTTCATTGAACCAACTGAGCATGGTTTGAATCAGTAGTGAAGATTCGGGGATTCCGGTTAACCCAGGCTATCAACTGTTTGGAACATAGTGGTTCAGTTCAGGTTGAACAATATAAATACAGGGGTGTGGTTGAGCGTTTGGATCTGATTATTTCTTTATGCTCGTTGTGAGGTTGCTGGTGTTGTGGTTAACACGCTAGTCTCACAAGCACGAGGGTCAGAGTGCAAACTCCGATCCAGACAAGGATATGCACTACTGATGAGCTCTAATAAGAGCGAAACTCGAGTCTAGTGCTTCCTTTCGAAGTGGGCTAGCCGAAAGGCTTATCTGAATGCGAAGGCCGCGATCAAGTGTGGGTGGTGTTCAATTTTCAAATAACCTAAATCCCCGTCCCCTCACTACCGAATCCTCCTCAGTTTGTCATGGAATGACACCCACTTCGGCTCAAATGTCAATGTGAAAGTTGATAGTAATGTACATTCCTTGTGTGAAGAGTATGTGCCACGCTGTTAGTAAGTTTGCTACAATCGCTGTTACCGACTAAGCGGTTCGGTTCTGACAGTGATGAATTTGAATGAATAGAGTTGACCGCGCCTCTTTGTCCGATGGCGGATGTTCCGGTGGTATCAACAAAATGGTGCGTTATTTATTATTGCATGAAAGCACTGGTGATTGGACAAACGCATGTTGGATGATGACCGTCTTCTGCGAGAAGTGTGATTCGCCATCTGTTGCATCTGTAGTTTGAGTACAGCTAATAGCTGGGTGACGTGTCTTGTGGTTGTTGAGGTGGGGCGGGTTTAATGAGAGATGCTGGTTTGGGAAACGGACCAGCCTCCAGCACCCTTTTATCAACGTCGACCAGCTTCACGATGTGAACGGTGGAATTAAAAGGTGCTGGTACTCCGTGGGCAGAGGGTGGCATTTATTTTAACCCGAGGTCTCGAAAAATTAGAACAACTGTTTTGCGGTATTGGAGCAATTGCTTTACATGTCAAAGCAGCTTTGACACTGTATGACTCCCTAGCTCGACGTTTCAATGAAACGACCTCATTTCTTTTTGATTCGACGGTCCAGTTCTATTTGCTAAGTCACGTTTCAAGGTGCCGTGTAAGTGCTCGGGAAAAATGACGTCAGTGAGGTCACGGACTTCTCCTGCCGTTTTCTTTGGAAAAAAACTGAACAGTGTGAGAATACCTCATAACCTGGAACCAAGTCCTTAATATAGCCCCGAATCGTCCAAACCACATCAGGGGATTGGAAATACAAAACTTTGAAAGCCGGATATTGATAGATGCCTCAGTGGAATCACTGCTAAATTTAGCATCTGACTGATACCCTCTAACAGTAATAGAACACACAGCAGTATGAGTAAAAATAACAGTCAACAACAAGTTGTGGTGGAGAGAATAACCACGATAATTCTTGATCTAGATGACGAGAAAATTGAGAGACAGGTCGCGCCGGGGATAAAATGTGTTCGCGGAGCGTCCAGTGTCCCCGGATTCACTTGAGGGTTTCTGAACGCGGTTCATATTAAGGAGCAATGGAGCCGATATACGGTTTAACAACGGGATGTTTCAGCAAATGACTCCTCACTGGCGTTATATAAAAAACCAGCACGTGCAGTCAAGTGTGAGCTACTGAACGACCTTTGTAAATACAAACGTACTTGGCTGAAGTACCATTGATGAAAAAAAAAAAATTTCAATCCGAATGCTTCCACCATCTGGGTGACGCGCTCAGCTTCCAGCACTCATTCGGACTCTCCCGAGTTCAGCGAGCTTAACTTGCTTGGTTTTCTCTACGTCTCAGTCCTTGCCGTTTGCCATCGACTGCAGTCTACCACAGCATCCTGCAGATGTCCAACCGCATCATTCGCCAGTTCGCCCTAGTGTTGTAGTGCAACCTCGGTCTCTGCTCCTGTACACCAGCTACGTCGCAGTTTTACTCTGGCATTCAACCAAATCGAAGGCTCAGGCGTTTGGGGCAGGTTCGTACACAGGTACTGGTCTTCCTAATCTGCGTGCACTATCATCATAGGGAGAATTCCAGCGGGCTTCCGCCGATTTCTCAACGAATCTCAATGGTGCACTCGAATCAAACTGTAACACACCTCCACCGCCTGAGGGCGTATTCACCATACTCAGTGGTGGCATTTGCCCCACCGAACTGGACTCAAATGGGGCACGCGATCAAATATGGAAGTCACCGGAATCCCGTAAACTCAGGAGTAATAAACACTGAGATTTCCTTAAGTACAGTTCATTTCCGCTTGGACCTGAAACCGCATCCAACAGCTTCCATCAGGGGATTGGCACACTGTTAACCGGTCTGCCTCGTACAGTCGCCGATCTAAGCGAAGATTTTGTAATGCCTCGGACAGCCGATGAATTTCAGTGACTAGTTGCCGCCGTTCTCGAACTCGTCAAGGGGGCAAGCATCTCCTTCCTGGTAGTACAATAATTTCTTTCACTTTTGTTGAGGCT
>LOND01004502.1:18813-31259 GCA_014220965.1 Paragonimus kellicotti
ACGAATCTTTTTTTGTCACCGCATTAAACTTACAGTAGTCAACACATTATCTCAAAGAACCATCCTTCTTCTTGACTAACACTACCGGAGACGCCCATGGGGATGTTGATGGTCGCATAACACCACTCTCTAACATCTCCGCCAACAATTTTCCCACCTGCTCTTGAAAATGGATTGGTAAGCGACGAGCTGCTTGCCGAATCGGACGTGCCTCACCGGTGTCAATACTGTGCCGCACAACATGAGTGCGCCCAGGCGGTTGTCCTTCCCACCAGAATGTCGCCCGGTGCTTCTCAATTACTTCCCGTACTTTGTGCATCACATGAACTGGGAGGTGAGAAACGATGCCCTTGATAAATTTTTGCCACTCGGACTCAAGGTGCACTTTCCCACCGGCTGGATGCTGCCTTTTGGGAGCCCCCACAAGACCTGACAAGGTTTTGTACGCAGATTCTAAAGGAAAGCGCTCACCAAACATGCGTACCGCACGGTCAGGCAGGTCTAGGATACACCCGGTGGTGACTAAATAATCGCTTCCCAAAATAACGTGAAATGGTAATTTTGGGACAACCAGGAATCGCACCGTACAAGCCCACTTCCCAACCTGTACAGTTCCGCAGACACAGGCCACGACGTGCAATGGTTGTCCATTAACAGCTAGGACCTGGCTGATAGGCCCCGTAATAACATCAAGCTGACAGGTGAGATACGTCTCTTTATCAATCAAACTACATATTGACCCAGAATCTAGCAAGCAGTCAAAGTCGCGACCACTAATTTGTGCTTTCAAAACAGGGCATAATGCAACATCCTTATTCTCATATTTAGCAATAAGAGGAATACGCGATTGGCACACCGGAGACTTACCGACATGTGTACGCTTCCGGGCGGATAATGGGCACCAACGTGCCACGTGTCCATGCCGGCCACAGGTGAAGCACCTCCGCCAGTCGGGCCGACTGTTCATTGGAACTTCCGTTCTGGGCTGGCCTTGTGCACAACGTTCGCCCCTTTTGTAAGCGCTTCCGCGGGCCATCTCACCCCGCAACGGATTATCGCTCTTGAATATTTTTTTTATCTGCAACTGGTGGTCCTCACCTGAATTGTAAACGGACATTTTATCCCTGAACAACTTCTGCCTTCAGACCATTCTACACGATTGTTGGCACGATTTTTCTCACTTCTTTGTTCATGTCGTTTCTCAGGGGAATCGTTCCAATAAAAACTGTACTGAACGTGAATTTGTTCCAATTGAATGTTACCAAATATGCAGCATCACACAATGCAAATGGTTATTAAACATGTTCCAGTCCCTAACCGGAAATAATTAGCTTGAACTCTCTCAAGTTGCTCACTTATCCAATACATTTTTGGTATATATTGAATTCATCACACTTTTGGAGTATGCGTAATATGAGCGGACACATCTAGAATACACTGAGTTGAAGCTTAGGGAAAATATGCAACCAGGTGTTGAGTGAACAGATGGTAATAAAGATACAAGCAAGGCGTTCGGGGTCATTATTGTAAATTCAAAGTATACTATGCACAGCTTTCGTTTAGTAGCTTGAACATGCTAAGATCACACGCAATGTGAACAATTATGCAACACAATACCTCAATGCAGACACACTACCAATATCAACCATAGACAACATACTGTGTCAAATTGAAGCTTGTTGCATCTCCTAATCCGCAATGTCAGACGACAATTGTTCCTCTTATTCCACTACTGTGGAGGAAATATACAAATACACGCGCTCGTTATTAACGTTCCGGTATAAAATTCTCTGGAAGCCACAATTGTGATAACTCTTATTATTGTGTCTGTCGTATTTGGAAGCAAACATTTAGGGAACAGTTTGCCAAACATTCAACAACAACATACCTTTACGTAATTTCGGAATATCATACCATATGAATCTTCCGCTAAGACCACATCTGCCTGCGTGTTCGTATTCCACAGTTCGTGTAGAAACGGAGCACATGACAGTGATGTTTCAACCAGCAACGCGATAGACCGTGGAAGACTGTTAGTGAAATATTTTATCAGACGTGAAATCAGGCCTGCTAAGGGTGCAATAACTGTGACCTGAAATGCTCAGATTCTCAGATTTGACTTGCTTGTAAACTCGTATTACCACCGCTTTGTCGAAATAACACTTATATAGAGAAATGTTCAGAATAAAGCTCATAGGCCTAAAGCATTACATGCGGAATTTGATTGAGACAGAAGTTTCCATGGAACTAAATACATCCGTGAACTTTTCGACGTCGCCTAGTCCAGAATAAACGACTACTGCCCATCGGAACTTTCATACCCTCCCAAGCATTTGTTGGCATTACGTCTGGTTCAAGCAGATCGTTATCTGTTCAGAGGTGCCACAAACGTTGCCTGTTTGACGAGTACGGGAACACAACGGTGCCCGGGTGTTTAATCTGTCTGAAAGGGTCAAAGTGGGCATCGCAGGAGGCTCTCCTTGCCATTGTCTGTTGGAGTATATGCAAATGTGACAAATAAACGTAATTCCTGCCTTGTATCGACAGACTGTAACTGGAGTGCTAAGTCTGACGGCGCACAGGAGACTATGCTCTGAGATCCAGTCAAGCGGACTCTATTCTGCCTTAGAGCTCAGTGCGATTTCCACTCAAGCTGGGCCGCGAGACTAGGTTTGATCGTCACCAAAGACTCTGAACAGAACCCCTGACCCACAGAGGGTTCAAGTGAAAGACAATACTAGGACCTTCCAGAGATACGCTACCAGTTCCACATTCGAGAGAGTGCTCACTAGGGCAGCTTGCTGGTCTATTTGTTGAAAAGTGTGGACGTTAAACGTATCAATGGTTGCCACTCATCATCATAATAGTCAGCAGCTCGTCAGTGGTTCACACTACTTGTTGGTGCCATCCAATGCAGGCGATCGAACGCAGATATCGGTGGTCAAATACCTGAAGACGGTTCATCTCTTCTACCTTGAGCGACCAAGTTTCACTGCCGTAAGTTAACACAACCCTCACTTTTGTCTGGTATACGTCACCCTTAAGCTTCAGAGAAATACCTCTCTGTCGCCATAGGTGTCTCAGATTAGCGAACACCGCCCTAGCCTTGGAAATACGCGCTTCTATTTCATTCCCTACACCTCGCCGCCGCTGATGCAGCTTCCCAAGTACACAAACCGGTCAACAACCCCCATGATTTCATTATCTAATACTAAATCTATGTATTCACAGCAATCTTACAGAAAAACTTCACATTCTGAGGCTACAAAGCTCATTCTGAAGTGTTTAGCAGAACACGAAATAGCGTCTAACATTGGTTGTGCTGCTCGAAAAGTGTCAATCAGCAACACCTTGTCATCAGCATAATCAAAATCAGTCAGCCTTTCACTAAATAGGTGGTTCACGCCAGCATCTTGTCATCGTCATCATCAGTGATTCACACTAATGCTTAACTGCTACAACCACGCAGAAAAACTATATAGGAAGAGAAGAAAAAGAAAGGAAGGAGGAAGGAGGCCTAATTACTAAAAATAGCTACGCCCATATTGAAACATACATCAAGGCGCCTACACCTTGCAAACATCTTGTGAATGTCAGAGGCAGTCCTCCTTTTTATCGTCCGTCCCAAAATGTTACAAAAATTATACAAAAAATGTTGCAACTCAACGTTTGTCGCTCCTTGTGCTGAAACCGTCAGACATTTCACCGTAAACCCTACCCTGAGCTGAAGAATGGGAATGAAAGAACCGACAGCATGTTCACATACTTAGTCGATACACCCCTGTGTTTAAGCGACTCTAAAAGTGTAGATCGATCCACCGAATCGAACGCACCTTTATAGTCGAGGAATACGGCGATTGTTGGCCGGCGGTACACATGAGGCTGTCTCCAGAATTTGGCGAAGAGTAGAAATGTGCTCCATACATCCCCGCCAAAGGAGACACTTTGCCTGTTCTCCTCTTATGTTTACCTCTCGAGCTGCAGTGACTCGACGAAGTGTAGTGGATGTCAGAACGCTCGGAATAACTGGGGTCAAACTAATTCCTCTGTAATTTTCTCTAGAGTCCCGGACTACTTTCTTGAATATGAGAACTACTATCGAATGACCCAAGCTCGGAGGGATCGTCCACACAAGTTGAAATAGTTGAGTCAAAGCCACTACTAACGCCTTCCCACCTTCTCTAAAATGTGCCGGCATGAGATCATCTGGGCTGACAGCCTTAGTACGTTTGCGAGCTGAGATGCAATTGCGGACACCTGTCTTAGTGGGTGGTTGCAAATATACAGACTAGGTTGCTGCACTAAGAGTTTGTGGCGGCAACACGGTAGGAGCAAGAGGCCAGCTAATTTGACTCTCAAAGTGTTCCGCCCAACGCTCTCACCTTTTGGACCTGTTATAGATGAGTGTGACATTTTTCTCGCTGATAGGTTCACTGACGGACGGTCGCCTGGGACCAGTAGCACGGGTAAGCCTAAGGAGTTTGCCGATATTTCCTGAAGCAGAAGCGATCTCCATTTCCTTAACTTTCTCCATTAACCAAGCCTCACGACTATCCTTTAGGCTACGTTTCAGTTTCCTACGGATATCTCTTCAAAACTTGTTATCTGACTTGCCAGGAGGAATGTTCCGTCTTGCCTCTATCAACTCCAGGGATTTCTGAAAAATCCAATGTTTGTTCAACCCACGTATCCCCATGTCGCCTGCTACAGTACCTGCTTCATAAATGGCTTGTGAGATCTCGGCTCATCAGCTATTAGGACCTTCGGAGTGAGAACTAAGGTAGCTTTGTAGACTGATTTAGTTCTTATGCATTGCCGTTGACATAACTAGTTTCTCAACCAGTGGAACAGTCATTAGTCTTCGTATTTCGTGACCACATTGTTGCTTGACCACCACGTGGTTTCACCCAACTGTTGGTGGTCTCAGTATATAATTCCGGTACGGTAAACGCTCAGCAGCATTCGGACTACGTGACCTAACCGTCGTAGGTTGTGCAACGTGATTAGTTGACCAGTTGATCGCGCTTCCGAACACATTCCTTGCATCGAAGGTTGCAGTGATGTTGTCTGTCGCAAGGAGTTTCCAGGTTCATGATGGGTGATGGAGAGCAAAGAGGGTGGTGTTTTGCCCAATTCCTCGTGAAGGTGTGGTGAGTAAGCTCAATACGTTCAGTGATCTGATCAGTATGAAACGTGTGCCGCACTTTGAAAGCGTAGAATATTACCGAAACGTTCCTAAGTCTGTCTTCATATATTGCAAGCAGTCCGTTTGACACAGTGTGCCTTCTCTCCATCTTGTTGACTCCATTAAGCTAGCATGCGACATGGCTTAAGAAATATCGGGGAGAACAGCGGAATCACACACCGTATGTCTTCCATCAATATACACCGTCCAGTGAAATCATCCAGTTAGAGAAAAAGCAACCCAAAACCTACACACGGTTCATCCAGCCTTACGGTTCTAGGGAATGTCTGGTTCGCAGACACCTAGAACAGACCTACACCGTTTGATAATGAAGAGGTTTCACACTTAGTCCGAGTAGGCTGAGCTGATGGTGCGAATAATTCGACAGAGCGCTAGTGCGCAGTCATGAACTTCGTACAAGTCAAAAACTGATAAATAAAGGAGAAGCGCAGTCCACGATACTTGGCCCAAAAACGTCAGAGGCCAGAATCGCACAATCACCGATTCCCCTCATTCCTTTTTCTGGCGAGAGCTTTCTTTCACATTTTCATCATTGTCATTACGAACGTTCACCCGAGCAAAAGCACCAGTGGAATAATCTCAACGTTAGTTGTGCACGTACCTATGCGCAGAAACTTGCGGGAAGCAAGAAGTTGTCGACTGTTACAATCACCAAAGCGCATACTAAACCACCGAAAATAAGTTCTGTGAAACTTAGTTCACAACTTGTTCAAACCAAGTTAGAAAAGTGAACGAGAAGTGCACAAGGAGCAAACGTCCAAGCACGCATGTAAATATGTATATTCTCTAAAACCAACAAATGGCAGCTGATCAAAATGAGGCCGGTGAACACGGCCAGAAAGATGTGAATTGGTAGTGAAGAAACAAAAACGAGAAAACACGAGTCTTGAAGGAAGTGAGGGGGAAATGCGGGGGAGGACGATAACAGGTGGCTCAGAAATAACATAGGAACAAACAGCATAGAGTTTCTCAAAACATGGGCAATGCTGTGTTCCGATTAAGGATGAAAGAGGTTGAAAAATGTACCCTCAAGCAAGCAAGACCCTTCGCAGTGCAAACTGGTGAACTCATCCGCTATTATCTGTAGGTGACCATCGCTAAAGGTCGGCGATACGCTGCTGTAATCTTAATCTTTTTCGAGGTCTGACAGTAAATCGCTTTCAGGATGTTCATGCACTTCTCACGCACACTCTTCTTCGGTGGACAGTCTCAGAGTGCAGTTCTGTTACCCAACTCGAAGTTCCCTCTGATGTCCGAAAAAACAACTATTGGCCTTCTGTATGAATGGCGGAGTTCAAGCATCCGGCAAAGTGTAAAGATGTGACCAATGCAACCAACGTCCGGACGAAACGCAGCTTGCTCCTCACGGATATGCTGCTCGCACGTCTCACTTAGTTTACGAAGTACACTGTCTGCAAACAACGTTGACGCATTAGGAACCAGGCTAATCCTTCGATGATTTGCACGGAGAATGCGTCAAACCTTTTTGGAAATGAAGCGATGTTAACCAAACCTCAGTTGTTTACAACAACTCCACTGATCCAAAGTTTCTGGGGCAGAGCCGTCAGCTCTCTAACTAAGACTAGACCCCCATCTACAAAAAGGACAAGAAGGGGTTTGCCTGGGCCAAGTGTCTCGTGACGTTTCAGAAACCTGACCTCGAGAAGGACTTCTGTTTTCGAGGGAGGAGAAAGATCAACAGATCAATGGGCACAGACAGAGCCTGAATGCGTGGTCAGTGGCGCGACTGGTCAGTTGGACTGTTGTTGTAAGTACTCAGCCCTACATCTTGAGCGTCGTTGCAAGCTTCGCACAAACTCACCGATGACTTCGCGGATTATCTCGCTCACGCCTGGCCTTTTGTCACCAGTCGTTTGGGTGGGATGAGGAACGTTCCGAGAGCTTCCGGTAGCAACAACTCGTTTCCTCTCATTGGCACGTTGTGCCAATCAAGCATCGCGTTCTTCTCGTGGTTACTTCCGGTGTTCCGTGCGAGTAGCCTTGCGGACCAAGTGATACCCGCTGCTGGTGTGAATATTCTTGTTACGTCAACAGAACCCGAAGCTACTGGCGTTTAGTGAAGCCATGTTGATCGGAACCAACCAACCGGCGCTATGTGCACAAAAGTGGTTGAAGCAACCTACATGGTTGCCGTGTTGTTGATGACACAATACTCGGTGTGACTGTAAGCGTGTCCATACCCTGTCTATTTATATTCGTGTGTCATAACTCATGTTTTACGTTTGCGACTGAGGAGAGTAAACGAGGTGGTAACCAATCGCAACATGTATTTCTCTCGGTATTGATTCCCACAAAGGTCAACAAGTTCCAGCGATCGCATGGAGACCGGTGGTGACGATGCTACAAGCTGCCATTCTATCACCTTAATCACGACGATAGCAACGTCATATGGAAATTAATTGGTCGGTCAGATTCCACATAACTCAAGGGTACGTAAACCTATTGCGTCTAAACAGCATAGGTTTTGTCCAGGACATTCATGCACAACTGGTTGTTTGATGACTTCAGACTTGTGAACCAAAACAGGTAACTCTGGTGGTGGCGCAAATATAGTTTACCTGAGTTTAGCGAGGATAGTTGGCATGGCAGACCGTGATGTCCTGCTAACTACGGTGGAGACTGGTGGCACCTTACACTAACTGTTAGTCCGGATTGATAATTATCCCTCAGATCGGACGTTCGCTGTAATTGTCCACGGGTGCTGAATTCCCTGACTGGGCAGATCTACTATACGAGAATCGCCTTTTCCGATGAAGCTTTGGGTTAGTTCACTGATTCGGTCGCCAGGTGAGAAATATATATTATTATTATTATTATTATTATTATTAGTAGTAGTAGTAGTAGTAGTAGTAGTCGGCGCGCTGAACCACCTCCTCGTGGTGCCGACTGGGCGGTCTCGGTGCAAACCTTGACTGGCTAAGAGTTCAGCAACTCCAGATAGGGCCAACCACTCTACCTGGTTTTAACGTACTGGTTACATTGATCAAGACAATGAAACTACCGCCAGCACCTCCGTGCAGGCATCTACCAGTACACAGGATAGGCGAGCGGAGTACACCTGTTCAGAATGTGGCCAGGTTTGTAAATCGAACGCTGGCTTGTCGGCGCACATTCGTATGCATCGACGCAGGAATGGTCCAGAGCAGGAAGTGGACAACCAGCCTGTCACAATCTTTGGCTGTGCCAACTGTGACCGCAGCTTCCCACCAAAATTGGTCTCAGTCAACACAGAAGGCATGCACATCCCATCGAACACAACCATGAGAAGCTCATGTCCATGAAAACCGCCGGATCCAATTGGTCTCAGCAAGAATCGGCTTCTCTGATTAGATATGCTGACGCACTAGCTCCGTCGTGCCCCACTCGACGTGAACTTCATCATCAGCTCTTGTCACATTTTCCAGGTCGTACTTTGGAGAGCATTCGGACGCGTCTGTATGCGCTGAATTGGCAGAGGAATACTGTCCCGCTGCTGATCCAACCGTCGTCTCGCAGACTAACACGACACCGGATATTGGGTCCCAAGCTGCCGATCACTCCGAGTGGTATACCTGTTTGATCCAAACAGTGATTACCCAACTGGAGTGCAATAGCGAGGCTTTCCTACACAGCGATGAATTACTAGCTATTGCTCCGCGGTCTTCAGGCAGGCATCTTCACAATGGTACAAGCTAAATCGCTGCTAAACGTGCACGCATCACTAGCTTTTCCGTACACCTGGCGACTGGTCACTCGACGACGTGGTCGGGTTAACGTGGGAACCCACGCTACCAAGAAGCAGATACGGAGAGCTAACTATGCAGCGATTCAAACGCTGTACCACCAGCGTAAGAAAGATGCTGCATTTGCAGTTTTCTCTGGCAACTGGAGAACTGCCTACAAGATGAACCACGCCCAGATGGTTCCGCAGATAGTGGCTGTCAATCGAATACGTGCGCATCGCCTCATGTGGCATCGCACGTTGTTTATCATGTCCTCGCTCGCTCTCTCTTGCAGAGAGCCGTGAGCGAAATGTCCGACATAGAAACCTAATGCCGATACCTAGGTTGGCAAACACCTGCCGGTACTCTGCAGTCGTCCAGTTGCCCGAGAGAAAACTGCAAATGCAGCATCTTTCTTACGCTGGTGGTACAGCGTTTGAATCGCTGCATAGTTAGCTCTCCGTATCTGCTTCTTGGTAGCGTGGGTTCCCACGTTAACCCGACCACGCCGTCGAGTGACCAGTCGCCAGGTGTACGGAAAAGCTAGTGATGCGTGCACGTTTTAGCAGCGATTTAGCTTGTACCATTGTGAAGATGCCTGCCTGAAGACCGCGGGCAATAGCTAGTAATTCATCGCTGTGTAGGAAAGCCTCGCTATTGCACTCCAGTTGGGTAATCACTGTTTGGATCAAACAGGTATACCACTCGGAGTGATCGGCAGCTTGGGACCCAATATCCGGTGTCGTGTTAGTCTGCGAGACGACGGTTGGATCAGCAGCGGGGACAGTATTCCTCTGCCAATTCAGCGCATACAGACGCGTCCGAATGCTCTCCCAAAGTACGACCCGGAAAATGTGACAAGAGCCGCATGATGAAGTTCACGACGAGTGAGGGACGTAGTGAGCATAGAGTCCCGTATCAGTGATATTAATAGCTTTTCTAACAATTTCCTTTTAGGGCATCTTCGTATGGATCTTACGCTGAATGTTGTTCTGGTCCGCTCCGTCGCTGCAGTACCTATTATACAGGTGAAGCGATCATGCTTAGCTTGATCCGTGCGGTGTTGTGCATATTTCTCATGCTTCTGGAGATCGCGTTACGCGCGGTGCGACCACATACGAATTGTCACGTCGGCGGATAGCCCCCGACAGCACTCAACATCTCTGACAGCTCCCGGCTCGCATGTTACTGAAGCTCTCACGTATGGTACCTTATCATGGGATTCACGAGGCGCCCCTCTGAGTGGTCGCTACTCGTTACGCCGAACTCGATATCGATTTGCCAGCCGAGATTAACGCGGCGTATCCCCTTTATCTGGACAGTGCCAGATACGTTCACAGAGGTGGGCGGTTGGCGCGAGTCTTGCTTGCAGACAGCGTTACACTGACTACTGACGGCGCATCCATCTCCTCTGAACTTGCAGCCTAGGGTCTGCACCGAGACCGGACCATCTAACATATACGGAATTTAATAATAATAATAATAATAATAATAATAATAATAATAGTATATTTCTCACCTGGCGACCGAATCAGTGAACTAACCCAAAGCTTCATCGGAAAAGGCGATTCTCGTATAGTAGATCTGCCCAGTCAGGGAATTCAGCACCCGTGGACAATTACAGCGAACGTCCGATCTGAGGGATAATTATCAATCCGGACTAACAGTTAGTGTAAGGTGCCACCAGTCTCCACCGTAGTTAGCAGGACATCACGGTCTGCCATGCCAACTATCCTCGCTAAACTCAGGTAAACTATATTTGCGCCACCACCAGAGTTACCTGTTTTGGTTCACAAGTCTGAAGTCATCAAACAACCAGTTGTGCATGAATGTCCTGGACAAAACCTATGCTGTTTAGACGCAATAGGTTTACGTACCCTCTAATTATGTGGAATCTGACGACCAATTAATTTTCATATGACGTTGCTTTGGTCGTGATCAAGGTGATGTAGCATCATCACCACCGGTCTCCACGCGATCGCTGGAAATTGTTGACGTTTTTGGGAATCAATGCCGAAAGAAGACACATGTTGCGATTGGTTACCACCTCGTTTACTCTCCTCAGTCGCAAACGTAAAACATGAGTTATGACACACGAATATAAATAGACAGGGTATGGACACGCTTACAGTCACACCGAATATTGTGTCATCAACAACACGGCAACCATGTAGGTTGCTTCAACCACTTTTGTGCACATAGCGCCGGTTGGTTGGTTCCGATCAACATGGCTTCCTAAACGCCAGTAGCTTCGAGTTCTGTTGGCGTAACAAGAATATTCACACCAGCAGCGGGTATCACTTGGTCCGCAAGGCTACTCGCACTGAACACCGGAAGTAACCACGAGAAGAACGCGATGCTTGATTGGCACAACGTGCCAATGAGAGGAAACGAGTTGTTGCTACCGGAAGCTCTCGGAACGTTTCTCATCCCACCCAAACAACTGGTAGCAAAAAGCCAGGCGTGAGCGAGGAATCCGCGAAGTCATCGGTGAGCTTGTGCGAAGCCTGCAACGACGCTCAAGATGTAGGGCTGATACTTACAACAACAGTCCAACTGACCAGTCGCGCCACTGACCACGCATTCATGCTCTGTCTGTGCCCATTGATCTGTTGATCTTTCTCCTCCCTCGAAAACAGAAGTCCTTCTCGAGGTCAGGTTTCTGAAACGTCACGAGACACTTGGCCCAGGCAAACCCCTTCT
Organism: Paragonimus kellicotti; assembly: GCA_014220965.1. Lineage (NCBI taxonomy): Eukaryota > Metazoa > Platyhelminthes > Trematoda > Plagiorchiida > Troglotrematidae > Paragonimus > Paragonimus kellicotti. The sequence continues at coordinate 30,445 of LOND01004502.1, forward strand.
TGTCCTTTTTGTAGATGGGGTTCTAGTCTTAGTTAGAGAGCTGACGGCTCTGCCCAGAAACTTTGGATCAGTGGAGTTGTAAACAACTGAGGTTTGGTTAACATCGCTTCATTTCCAAAAAGGTTTGACGCATTCTCCGTGCAAATCATCGAAGGATTAGCCTGGATCCTAATGCGTCAACGTTGTTCGCAGACAGTGTACTTCGTAAACTAAGTGAGACGTGCGAGCAGCATATCCGTGAGGAGCAAGCTGCGTTTCGTCCGGACGTTGGTTGCATTGGTGACATCTTCACACTTTGCCGGATGCTTGAACTCCGCCATTCATACAGAAGGCCAATAGTTGTTTTTTCGGACATCAGAGGGAACTTCGAGTTGGGTAACAGAACTGCACTCTGAGACTGTCCACCGAAGAAGTGTGCGTGAGAAGTGCATGAACATCCTGAAAGCGATTTACTGTCAGACCTCGAAAAAGATTAAGATTACAGCAGCGTATCGCCGACCTTTAGCAATGGTCACCTACAGATAATAGCGGATGAGTTCACCAGTTTGCACTGCGAAGGGTCTTCCATAAAATAGAGAGGCACGCACGATGGCATACGCACTGGCTCACGGGAGTAGTTTTCAGTCGAGTAGTCTCACGCATGAAGCCGAACACCGCCGTGTCAACGTACAATAGATTCAAACACACACGAATAAGGTTAGCGACCATTATAGAACAAACTTCCGCTTGAGGTTGTTGATCATACTGCTGGATGCAGACTAAAAACGTTTCGGGAATTTCAGTTATGCGACGCACAGTTGAGACTACAGGGTTGT
>LOND01004504.1:17384-30008 GCA_014220965.1 Paragonimus kellicotti
TTTGAGCAACAAAGTGTCGACCTTCCAGAGGATGTCGAAAGTAATGGACCGCCAAAATAAATAGCCAGCAGTTCACGTCCAAAGGTGCTGTACTTAATCTGTGCTGGTTGAAGCTTTTGGGAAAAAGGCCAAAGGTTGCTGCTCACCATTTACGGATTGTTCTAAGACTGCGCCGACAGCAGCGTTTGATGCATCCGTGGTGAGAATGAGACGGGCGTTTGGATCGCAACTGATGAAGCACAGTTTAGTGGCGTGGCATAGGGCTTCCTTTGCCGCAGAGAATGCTGCTTTGGCTTCCTGTGGGAGTTCAATTGACTTACTTTTGGAGTCAACCAGGTCTGTCAATGGTTTTAAAATATCCGCGCAATGGGGAATAAAACGCCGATAATAGTTAAGTATGCCAAGGAATCGTCGAAGTTGGGTCATCGTAGTGGGGATCGGAAAATTCGAGATAGACTCGACTTTATCTGGCAGAGGGTGATGCCGGTTTGGTCGATGCGATGTCCCAAGAAATCCAATGAACTAACTCCAAAGGCACACTTGTCGATGTTTATTTTGATATCATATTGCGCGAAGCGGTCGAAAACAGCACGAAGATGGGAAAAGTGTTCTTCGTTTGAGCGGCTAACGATCAAAACATCATCGATGTAAACGTATGCGAAGGGCAGTCCACGCAACACTTCGTCCATGAATCGCTGAAATGTTTGAGCCGCATTACGGAGCCCGAAGGGCATTCTTGTAAACTCAAAAAGTCCAAAAGGTGTTGTGATGGCTGTTTTCGGGATGTCCTCTTCGGCAACTGGGATGTGGTAATAGGCGCGTACTAGGTCTAATTTAGAGAAAATATTAGCGCCAGCGAGTCCTAAAGAAAAGTCGTGAATATGTGGTATAGGGTACCTGTCCGGGATTGTGCAGTTGTTGAGAGCGCGGTAATCACCGCAAGGTCGCCAATCGCCCGGAGACTTTTTGGGTACCATGTGTAGTGGTGTCGCCCAAGAGCTGTTTGAAGGTCGAATTATGCCCAACTGAAGCATATGTTCGAATTCAGCCTTGGCTATTTTCAGTTTGTCTGGTGTAAACGGCGTGGACGAGCGAAAATCGGAGGACCGCGTGTTGTAATATGGTGTTCCACGTTGTGCTTAACCGTCTCGGTATGTGAGCACGGCCGAGTTAACGAAGGGAACTCTTTCAACAGTGCTGCAAAAGACGGTGTTGGTGGAAGAGCAGGCCGGATGCCGATTGATGCGATCGTCGATTGGGTGCCATTTACTGTGCATGCGGTAGTGTTGTCAATTAGCTTGCGCCTTTTGACATCTATGACGGAAAGGTTGAAATGTGCCAGAAGTCGGCACCGATGAGTGGCGTTTGAACGTCGGCAAGCAGGAATACCCATCGAAAACATCGCCGGAGACCAAGATCGACAGTGAGAGAGCGTTCCCCGAAAGTTTTGATGCGACTTTGATTCGCGGCCTGTAAAGTGTACTGGCCAGACTGAAGTCGATCATTTGGTTGCGGTGGAATAACGCTGAGCTCGGCTGCGGTATCTATAGGGAATCCGCGAGCCGGTCGATCGATCCCTGATGGAGAATAGGCGACTAGTACCTGCTGGGCCAGCGATAGTCGTCGCCGTTACTGGCTGGCCTGCCGGTTTGACGGTGACGCGTGGCGAGTTCGGAATGTGCACGGCTGGGTGCATTTCTTCGCTTTGTGCCGAAAATTTTGGTGGTACCAACACCACCTTGATGGGCTGCGGGAGTTAGATCGTGCACGGCTTTTGGGTGGATGCCTCTTCAGCTCGTTGATTTGCATAGCCATATTATCCATACGATGGCACATCTTCTCAATCAAAAGTTTCAGGCTATCATCAGTAGTTGAGACGAAGGACGACCGGGAACAGCTTGGTTGCGGCGCACACCGGTTGTGAAGGGAAAGTTTCCGACACCTTGTCCGCAAGGGCTGCCAATTTGTCAACTGTGCTGTCTTCATCCATGGCGGCCAAAATGTGCTGTACAGCAGATGGCAGTTTTTCCGCCCATAACTGTCTCAAGATTGCATCGTCAAGCTTCCGCGAGCCCAAAAGGCCTCTCATGTAACGTAACAGTTGGGATGGAGACCGATCGCCTAGCTCGACTGAATTAAACAAGTCATGCAAGAGTTTAGCTTCTGACTTTCCGGTCCGCTTCATGATGGCGTCTTTCAATAAGGTATAAGGGAGATCGGATGGGACTGATTCTAGCAGATCTTCCACCTCCGCTGCGACGTCAAAAGGAAGTGACTGCACCAGGTTAGGAAAAAATTTATTTTCTCTGACGGGTTATCCGTCCTGATGGTAAAGACGGCCTCAAATCTTGGTTGCGAACCACAGCTCGTGGGGTTTCGGGGCGCTGTATTCGGACAAGTTCTATAGCCACACACCGTGTTCGGCTTCAATGTCAATGTCCATATTACCATCAAACATTTCCAGTACTGCCAAGAAAGGATCGAATACAGTTCGAAAAGAAATATAACGGGCTCAAGCGACGATGATTCTTCGTATCAGTGGCCTAATCAATCAAGATCGACAACCAAACGTGACCAAAGATATGGAATAGACATCGAACAAGGTTTGTAAACGCCGCTAAATGAGATAGGCTCAAGGAGTAAGGGTACAAGAACAACAACAGAAGACGTATCGGTAAAAAAAAGAGAACGAACTTAACGCGATAAGTTGAAGTCCCTAATAAGTGCAAGTACGACCACCCAGCAAGAGAGGCGGGAGACAGCGCCAGGTCAGCGAGTTTGGCAAAACGACGACAGGGGTAATTCCACAACCGGCGTGGGATGACGAACGTTGAGCGTCGACGGATTTGCCGACACGCAGAGTCAAAATATTTCGACGTGCAACTGCTTTACCTGCTCGAACTCCTCACAAAGTGGAGAAGACAGAGACGGTGTGCGGTAACTCCCGTTTATTCGTACTGACTATTCAACTCGAAAGTGAATTGATGATTTCAAGCAAATGTACAGATGAGTTAACAAAACGGTATATGCAGAAATGTACAAAAATGAGTTAAAAAATATAACTTTGATTTGTGGACACTATACACCATTTTTCTGTCAAGCGTAACGTCTCGCGTGCATACTATCACAACCTTGCTCGTTTGTTTGAATATCCGACTAATTTTTCTCCATCAACCGCGCCCCCTACTTTTGGCTTCACGTAGTCGTTGCTTGTCGTGAGCTAACGCGCGGCTTACATACTTTTCAGAAGCGTTAGATGTGTGGAATCTGATCCACTGCAGCGTTTGTCGTCACAAAATGATACCAACTTCTAAGGCACACTGGACTTGGTGTGATGGAATCTATTGTGAATAATGATTGTGAATGATTGTAAATAACCTCGTACGATTGTCGACGTATCTTTTGTAGCACAATACATACTTGCAAAATCCTCGTCGGCAATTAACAAGCTTCATCTCAAAAAGGATGTAGCGCAATGAATCATTTCCCAACCCGATTTTCAAAACAGGATTGATTGCGGCCTTATTGTCAGTCTAGAGTTGCACGCTTGACTGGATCGTTTATCTGGCGAAAGACCATGCTGCGATTCGCTTATCACGTGCCAAATTTACTCGAAGACATGTGATCTTGATACAGAAAAGAAAAAAAGGAAGTCCTTTCGGTGGATATCAGCGATTGCATGGCGCTAGCTGCAGAAGCAGACAGGCCTTAATAGATAGCTGGAGACAATATGTTCGATTTTTCGTGGTATCAAGCGGGCGTCCAGTGACATGAAGGGTAATGATAGAAAACAGGTCGTAACACCCCAGTAAGTACCAAGAACAGAATAAGATCACGAGTCTAACTATTTTAAATGAATGGGAACCCAAGTGTTCTGAAATGACATCTGCGAGGCACCGCCAATGTCCTCAGAAGGAGGGCAATTCCAGTGGCTAATAGCCCTATAAGTAGAGGACTGTTGCCTGGATGAGGTCCAGGAACAGAGTTTGTGGAGCGTCCTATTGTGTCCTTGTTGACGGCAGTCATTGTCTACAACGCAGAACTGCTTTTGATCTGTGCTAGAGGTAGTGTGTAGAAATTGGGTTACCAAGGGGGTTTCAAAGCTGATGCAAGTACGAATCAACTAAGTACGAAAGAACGCACTTTTCTTCTTTTTTTGTCAATTCGTAATTTCATATTTCTCGTATGCGACATTTTTTAAGGCCTTTACAAGTTTGGTGGCCGCGCGCTGAACACACTTAAAAGCAACAGCCTTTCCTCTAGTGATGTTTACCCATTCGATTAGCACATGCAAGTAGTGGTTTTGTACGAACCTCGTGAAATGTTGGAAACTCTGTTTTGTTTATGCGGAAATGCATACTCAATCACCCTAAACGTAACAGATCCCGTTATTGTTGCCATTTCGCGGCGGTATGCGAAGGATGATTTTAAAGACAGCCAGATTCACGGATCTTTCCTTCAGGTTGGCTCTTTACTACTGAGACTACAATCAGCACACTACGACTCAAGAAGGCACTACCAGTGTTCCACTGAGCGATGTGTGTGCATTTAGTGCCACTTTGTAGGAGACCCCAACCGTTTCATGTACTCAAAATCGCGCCAAGATCAATCTGTAGCACACTGAGGTCACTAGAATTCCAGATTTTCAGGCCATCAGCGTAGAGAGGGGGGTCGCTGCAAACGTTGTTAGGAAGGTCTTTATTCTAAATAGAAAGTAACAATGGAACCAACACTGACTTTCGAGGATTTCCCGCATAGATAAAGCGGGAGACAAAAGTTCTGACTCGGTTTCAACTCTGAAAGTTCTATCATCAGGGGAAACAATGCATCAAGGGGACACTCATTGGATAATATAAGCGTCCAACTTACCTTACATGGGATTATGTGGCACACGGCCAAAACTTTGGCAAGATCGAAAAAGGAAGAATCTGAGTTGTGACTACTGTCTCTTGCCTCTGTCAGGCTATCCGTGAAGATAGGCATATTTTTACCTTACATGGGATTATGTGGCACACGGCCAAAACTTTGGCAAGATCGAAAAAGGAAGAATCTGAGTTGTGACTACTGTCTCTTGCCTCTGTCAGGCTATCCGTGAAGATAGGCATATTTGTTGGACATGAATCAGCTAGAAGGAAAGCTAATCCTGGCAAAGGACAAAAGTCGTTTGAAGGGAAATGCATGAAGATGACGTGTCTTGGATGAACGATTCGTTATCTTACATGAAATGCCTGTAACGCTGGTTGTCCGAAAGCTAGCCGTAAAGTGCCGGTTCCTACCTTGAAGATTGACATGAACGCGATATCCTTCCACAACTACAGAGAATTTCAGTCTAGATTGTCTGCTCAAATAGCCCAGTGAAAGTGATCTGTCACTCTGCCAGTTGCTCCAGTGAGGATCCTAGCGTGAATCTTGTCTGCGCCCATCACACTGTATTTATCAAACTTGAATAAGAATTTCAACATCGAGTACTGAATACTCAGCGGTATATTGTGATAGTCAAAGGCTTCGCAGCGATAAGATTTCGTGCCACTCTGACGATGCGACGTTGAAGATGGCAGAAAAGTACTCCCTGAATTATTTGGCAAAAACGGGTGTCAGAAAACTTCCCCTTATCAGAAAGTTGCAGAGAAAAAGCTGAACGCGTATAACTTCTTGGGCGACGCATACATTTAGATAAGAAGTTCTGTCCGCACGAGCTCTCAGTAGGCTCAGTTCTTGCACGGGTTTAATGTGTGCGCGTGTTACCCGCTCTCATCTACCTTGAACAGTGTGGGGGGCGATCGAGTCCCATGAACTGCCCGTGAGATAACCTTTTGCTGAAAAATGGTAGCAAACATTTTGGCGGCAACGTATTATGCGGTAGGAGCGAACAATAAAAGAAAGTAAACAGCTGGGGGGCGCTAATGAGTCATCCGGATTTGGACTTGGATCCGGATAGGCATATTTGTTCCGGCTCACAGGATCACAATGAAGAAGGAACGCGATGAATGGACGTTAGAAACCCCGTATTGACCGAGCAGTTCGCGAGAGCTTCCAACTTTTCGACGCTTCCGAACAATCGAAGAAGTCCTGCGCTGGAGTTTGCTCAATTCTTCGCCGGATTTTGGAAATTCCCGTACTCCCTCGCCCGAGCCGAATTATTTCAACATTTTCCGTAGCCAATTATGTCAAATAACGGCGGAATCCCTCGAAGATGCATTTGCACGTATTTCCCGGCATGACCTTGAAATATTTGAAACATCGTCCCCACATAACCTTGTATAAGAAAAATTAGTGTAACATCTCATCTTTTGAACAGAATCTGTGGAATGAGCGAACTATTTCTTTCACTGGTGTGTGCATCAAACTTTCGTGAACCGCAACCCATCTCTCTCTGATTATGCTTTCTTTTGTCAGCAGACTTCATGTTTGTCTTATAATGTAACCATTTGTTGATTTGTAACGCCTGTAATTATCTGTCATGATCGCGCACATCCGAGCGTGTCTCTCACGAATGCGTTGAGAAATATATTATTATTATTATTATTATTATTATTATTATTATTATTATTATTATTATTATTATTAAGATAGTCTCCCAGGCCGTTAGACTCAGTTTGATTGGACCTCTGACTTTCATAACTTTCGCTGGTTCCGTAACCGGTAACATATAACAACAGTGGTTGACAAGTAATGGTCAACTTTTTCAATTGGCGGATTCGTGATACTTTCTATCAGGCGGTACTCACTTGTGATGACCAAGACCAGGTGAGAAGACTTCTGACATGAACGATATTACACCCGAGCGGTGACGTGCTGTACCTACGCCTTCCGTCGTATCACCGTTGATAAGAAAGCGGAGAACCCGCTTCCAGTGTCCGCGTGGGACGTTGATGTTCAGTTTATCTTGGGTGCATTGGAGTGACCATGATTTGGAAGCGAAAAACGTTGCAATCGTACGGGGATTATGTAAACAGCGTCACCACCGTGAGCATTGCATAAGTGAGGACGGTAAATTACCCCAATCATGAATGTGGTTTGGCCACTTAGTTCCAGCTGAAGCCACAGAGCGCCACGTTAATCGGAGGACTGAGATACCCGGATGACCGCGAATGTGGAGGGACTCTAGCCAATGAGGATCGCGAAGTCCCCCAACCTCCTGCCAGAGAAGTAAGCTCGGTAGACCGTGCATCCGGAGACAACTGGTTATCAATCATTTCACCTGGAAGCCAAGTCTACGCAAAGTAAAGATATGGGGTTGATGGACATGAACTAACTGAGTGACTTCCGGTAGTTCATTGTACAAGCTCAGGCGGTTCGTGTACATATACCTTGAAACTAATTCCGCATACGTTTTCGTCAGGCAGGAAAGAGGCGAAAGCGGGGAAAAACATGAGAGGTAAATCTAGAATTGAGAGAGGAACCGTAGGCCACGGTTGCGTGGGACCCAACTTGTTTTCCCGAATTGTTCTGAAAGGCTTTCCTTTGTGGCTGTGGGCGCTATGTGATTGCTTAAGCGTGCTTCAGCGACCCGGAGGGGCGCTCAGTCAACGTTTCTGACGTAATAGATAAATAATATGTCCCGTTTGAGGTCCCGATTGGTGACTGGTGACTGGAAGTTTTCTCCTACGGAAAATATGTCTTTTTCATCTTTTGTAGGCGAAACTCCAAAAAAGGCAGTAGGTGACATTATTGGACCACTCATACAAATGCTTGAGGAAGACGGCCAGAGAACTGCCTCTCGCTTCACTGATGATGACCCCAATAGGCTCATCCGTTTGTTGATTCATAAAAGAAGAAACTATGTGTAAGGCTGTTTGGTAGTCTTCGAGACAGGTTACGCAGTAAACGGTTAGTGTTTGACCTGAAACTCTCCAACACTTGTGTTTGGGCCTGGATCATCTGTCATTGGACTGACGTCAATATAGTCGATATACTCACTTGTAATTAACTGGTACAGGTTCTTGCGTGAATATCACATGGACAGAAACTATAACGTTGATCCTCAGTTGCATCTTAGAGTCGGCCGTGATACGAGCCTTAGTTTCAGCTCGCTGACCACTGTTCTACCTCTCTTCCAGAGAACGACCGAGAGCCGCGAGTGGACGTTGGCGAATTTCAAGTCCAGTATGCTTTTCGGGCAGTTGTTCGTGAAAGAACATAAAAGATAAGATTACCGGAAGGTTCAGTGACATGTTGTTGGAATTGGCTTCCAGCCTACTCAAGAGAACGAAGTTTGAGACATCCGAGAATAAGGGAGTCAAGGCGGAATTGGCTAGCTGAGTTGCAATGAATATCTTGCGGGCTCGGCTCACATGGGAATTATTCCTTTCCTGAGGGCCGTCTCCTTCACCTCTGTTGCGCCCTTTTCTGGGAGCAGCTGAGAGGCCTAATGTCTTCTTTGTGACCGCAACGCCAAGACTCCAGCATTCGGCTGATACTCATTTATTGAACTGCTGATGAAAGAGGTGAGGGAGATACAGCTTTCAAAACTGTGTCGCTATTGCGGCTGCAAGTTTTCAGCGCTCGGTTACTTTTCATGTCGCACACATGACTAACCCAGGAAAAAGCCGTGATTTGGCTATCGTTAGATCTGCAGCTCATTTAAAAATGGGACATCGGAAGACAACTGCTTGCGCTGGTTCTCGCTGAGAGCATTACAATTTTTCTACCGCTCCTGGCACGTAGCACTGCATGCCGTTTGTTGCGGATATTCTGCACCCGTAACAACCGCAAGTCTTGGTTATCCCGATAACTGTTCAGTGGATTCCACTATTGTTGAATCCAACCCATGTCATTTCCAATCGGAACAAGCATTATAAAATATGGAATGCGGATACGATATGCCGTAATTATCGCAATGTTGAACGAATCAGTGCGCTATTTGATAGTGAATAACAATAACTGTGTGCGATTTCCAATGCACAGGACATCAATAGGACAAAATGGAAATAGAAAAAGACATCAGGGGAATGTAAGTCATCTTCCGTGTTAGCCAACCTAACCGCAACGGGTCAAACGTCAGGCAGAAACGAATAACGGCAAGTATATGAAAATGCTTTTGCTCTGAGTACCAGTGGGATCACGAAGTGAGTGCACAACGATGACGCACGAAGTTAAATCAAATTTCGTGTTACCGGCCTCATAGTTACCTCGAAGGAGAAAACTAAAAGCACGTTATATTCAAATGAAACGTGGGACGTAGTTTATTCTTGCATCTGAATACTTCACATTGAAAACATTTACGTTCGAAGCCCTCCGCATTCCTTACTGTCAAACTGCCTGTAAACAGACTATTCTGCTGCTGAAACAGTTAAAACTGTAATGATCAGCGAGCGCGCGGCTTTGCTGAATATCCCAGACGCACTCATCGTTTTCTGCTCGTCCGTTCTTGGTGCATGTGGTTGTGCAAGTCCGTTCTGGGAAACCCAGCCTGAAAACACCGTCATTTTCTCCAGAGGTGCGACTACATCCACACAGGAACTGTTAACCTCTTCCTTCAACCCATGTGGCAATGTAAATTGTAAGGCGGTATCGCTTGCACCTTCACGGTTGCTGTTGAAGTGCCCAAAAGTCCCACGCATTTTTGACTCTGCGCGTTTCTGAATGCCGTCGAGTGGGTATGAGCTCATCCGGTGCTTTTTCTTCCGTTTTATTCCCTGCCGTTCTTCTTAAGACTAGGCCATATCTTGAAGCCAATCACACGTCCAAACATTGTTGACAAAGTACAGTTTGTTTCCACACCATAGTCTGTTCTTTTAGTAAAGTGCGTGTTAGCGTCAGAGTTCGTTCGTGGGAGTGAGAAAAAGAATGCGATCGCACCTGTTGATTAGGAGAATGTGGAGTGATCATGTGCAGTGTATCGACTTTCGAAGTTCAGTCATGTGAAAATCCGACCAACCCTATCTCCCCACCAAATATTTACTCCTGTATATTATACCCCTCCTGTTTCTGGCCATTAACTGGACCTTGACCTGGTGTTTTTGTTTTGTCGCGTCAATTTTGATAGTTGTGCGAATAGCCAATTGCCGGCTATTGTACTTTGCTTGAGTGGTGCGTGCATCACCTTTTTTGGAGCTCGGCTCGTCCCCATTGTTTTGAACTTGTTGACTGCTCAGGAGAACTCTGTTGGGTATGAATGACATATTATGTGATTATAGTTCATCTTTAGCCTGTTTGGCAGCAAACTGTAATTTTTACCGGAAGCGATCCGTCGATCGAAACTGTTGAGGTTGTCTAATTATTAACTTTGATAATTTGTTCAATAGTACCGTAGCATTGTGATCCAATCTTGTTTTGACTATTTGGGATCGTTGGTTGATCGCTACGCGTTGCTCAACGTCTTCGTGGAAGATCGTACATTTAACGTGACGAATAACTTAGATAATATGTACGACAAAATACTTACATGTCTGGAATATTTCCATGCTCAGTAATGAAGAATATAACGTTGGCCAGCAGTTGTTATGAAATTTCTGGAATGATTATCACGTGGTAATCAAAACTGCGTACGACATTTTGGAGTTCGTTCAGAACAACCTGACGTCAAAAGTTGTACGGAGTCTTGATTATCACGTGATAATCATTCTAGAAGTAGCTGCTGGTTACCCAATTATCGTGGAATACTATAACAATTGCCTGCCAATATTATATACTTCATTAAAATGAACACAAAATTGTATGTATCGCGTGAAGTTTTGTCAGGAACATGCTACATATACATTATTCGTCACATCACATGTCATCAATTCAAACATTCCCATTGAACACGTGAGGTCGCGTTCATTTTCTCACTTCCACAAACACCCGTTATGCAAGGAATATTTTCGCGATGAACGGACGTTAGAAACTACGTATTGACCGAGCAGTCCACGAGATTTCGGCGTTCTCCAGCCATCCAGGGAGTTGTGCGCTGAAGTCTGTTAAATTCTCCGCCGGATTTCAGAACTTCCCGTCCTCCCCCGCCCAAGACGAACTACTTCAACATTTTTCCGACGTCAAATAACGGCGAAATCCCTTGAAGATGCATTTGCACGTATTTCCCGGCATGACCTTGAAATATTTGAAACATCGTCCCCCACATAACCTTGTATAAGAAAAATTAGTGTAACATCTCATCTTTTGAACCGAATCGGTGGGGCAGGCGAACGATCTTCTTTCCAAGCGCGTGCGTCGAACGTTTGTAAACTGCAATCCTTTTATCTCTGATTACGCTTCCTTTTGCTGACGGATTTGGCTTATTATGTATGTATTCATTGCTCTGTACAACCTGTAATTATCTGTCATGACCGCGCACATCCGAGCGTGCCTCTCACGAATGCGTTGAACGTTATACATTTTCATTATCATTGTGATAAAACTTTGCTGTTTCATAAGTACGCATCAAATCAACTGCTAGGTGATGTGAGATTAAGCAACAAAGACATAATAAACCGTTTCAGGCAAGCTGTTTTAATTGGGGTTCTGATAGTAGGGACGGGTATGTACGTCATATGCAGCTGACGGCTAAATGTTCTTGGGACCAAATTTTAAAACGTTATCGGAATATACACAATTTTGAAGATAGACATTATGTTTGGTGATGTAAGATAGCTGTCCAAGCCCTTTTCAAAACGCTGAATGTTGTTACTGGCTCTGATGTGATTCGGAAGCCTATTCCAAATATAGGAATATTTTACAATGAAGTTGGCGCGTATCTTTTTCCGAGCTAACAGGGCTGGCAAAGTGGAACCTTTGTTTCTTAGACCGTATTAAAAAAGCTGTGTTGAAAATGAACGATAAACGCTGTAGCAATGGTGTCCGATTGTAGCGGTTTATGTAGGAGTGTGAGGTTACACTTTAGTCTTTGTAACCAAACTGATCGTCATACTCCTAGACATGCAAAAGGCTTTTGATCGTGTGCCCCATAAGCGGCTGTTGATCAAAATAGCATCTCTTGGCATACAAGACCCCTTGTACAGCTGGATTTCATAATATTAATAACGATAATAATAATGATAACAATAATAATAATGATAATAATGATAATAATAATAATGATATTAATAATAATATACTTCTCAACGTATTCGTGAGAGACACGCACGGATGTGCGCGATCTTGACAGGTAATTACAGACGTTACAATCAACAAATGGTTACGTCATTAAACAAACATGAAATCTGCTGACAAAAGAAAACATAATCAGAGAGAGATGGGTTGCGGTTCACGAAAGTTTGATGCACACACCAGTGGAAAGAAATAGTTCGCTCATTCCACAGATTCTGTTCAAAAGATGAGATGTTACACTAATTTTTCTTATACAAGGTTATGTGGGGACGATGTTTCAAATATTTCAAGGTCATGCCGGGAAATACGTGCAAATGCATCTTCGAGGGATTCCGCCGTTATTTGACATAACTAGCTACGGGAAAACGTTGAAATAATTTGGCTCGGGCAAGAGAGTACGGGAATTTCCAAAATCCGGCGAAGAATTGAGCAAACTCCAGCGCAGGACTTCTTCGATTGTTCGGAAGCGTCGTGGAGTTGGAGCTCTCGCGAACTGCTCGGTCAATACGGGGTTCCTAACATCCATTCATCGCGCAGACTCTCAAGCGAATAACAGGTGTTTTGGGGGGGTGAGAAACAGAACACAGTCTTACGAGT
>LOND01004505.1:0-12096 GCA_014220965.1 Paragonimus kellicotti
GGCGGGATTTCGTTCCACCCCGATCGTTCTAAAGAGGAATGAGATTTGTTGAAAGCCAATCACCGCATGCGAACCAGTCGCCCGGTGGTGTCTAATAAGGGTTTAATGACCTTTAAAAAATCTCTACGGCCGACTGCTCTGGAGTCGGCGACCTCCATCAGCGTTGCGTTTTGAGTAAATTACCCCATTCAAAATCCCAGGATAACGTTCATTCGTTTACCATTAACTCTCTAAGGTGCATGTAAACAAATGCGCTTAACTGAACTTCGTGAAGTTTGGTCTACCACAAAAACCCTGATTGGTGCCATAGCGGACTCGTGGCTCAGCACTTCCTACCTGGATTGAGCTCGCTTTAGAGGATATGATTATCTACCGTGCGGATGGAACTGAAGTTAGAGGAGGGGGATCGGCCCTCTATGTCCACACTTCTCTTCAGGCCTTCCCTTTATTTTTAACAATCCTGTACTTGCTGCGATCCAGGAAGCCGTTTGGTCCTCGATTCGCCTAAATGGTTCTGAACGATGGCTTGTAGGAGTCCTCTATCGTCCTCCATCCTCAGATAATTCAAAAGACGAACTTTTATTATCTGGACTGGAAGTTTTACCCACCTTAGGATTTTCCCACGTTCTCTTAATGGGCGATTTCAACTTACCTGAAATCAACTTTCCGGCTTCTCGTACGCGGGCACTGAAAATTCTATGTCTGCGCGATTTTTTCACACAATCGAGCATTGCACACGGCTTATCCGGAGCACATTCTGATTCACTGGTGCATACCTGAACCATAACCGTCGCGGGCTTGCGATTGCTTCTTATTCACTAACGAAGAGTTGATGGTCGACAACCTTACGATCACCGCACCGCTAGGACTGAGTGATCACGCGGTCGTCTTATTTGACTTTATTTGCAGTACGAACCTGGTCAGCTCAACGGCTAATAGTCGCAGGAACTTCCGGAAAATGGATGTGCAGAAACTACGTGGCTACTTGGAAACACAGTCCTGGGTGAACTACACCCCACTTCACTCTGTAGATGATCTCTGTGCAAAGCTTACTGCCATCCTTTCAGCAGCCGTTGGTGAATCGACACCACTATCAGGCCCCAAACGGAACAAGCCTCCAAGTCAACTACGCTCTCTAGTACATTAAACTAATTCTGGAAGAAGCGTCATGCTTGGACGTGCTATCGATTATCGGGATCTGAAGTTGATCAAAAAATATACGCTGCTTTAAGGAATCGGTGTACGTCGCTAATTCGACATGACCGTCTGCATTATCAACAACGTCTTACAGAACGCTTTATCGCTGACCCAAATAGCCTCTTCCGATTTGTAGCATCAACTCGCAAGGCGAAAGCTGGAGTTCCACAACTTTTAGGCCCATCAGGCCTTACTAGCTCTGATATGGAGACCGCTGATGTCCTCGCTGAGTTTTACAGCAGTGTTTTGCGCAGTCACCATCAGTTCCTCAGGTTCATCTGACAATGAAATAGATGGCACCTACACTGTGGATACATCCTCCACGGCGGTGTTGGCTAAACTCAGGTGCCTTAGGGACAGTTCTCCTGGCCTCGACGGTATACCCCCAAGGCCTTGCGTGAAGCGGCTGTACAGCTTGCTGAACCACTCAGCTTACTGTTTACGCAATCCGTTTCCCAGGGAACAGTACCTAGCAGCTGGAAACTCGCGAGCATCACACCCGTTTTCAAGGGTGGTAGGCGTAATTGTCCCGGTGATTACAGACCAATTGCTTTGTTATCAAGCGTCTCAAAAATTTTAGAGGCGCTTGTATACGACTCGCTTCACCAGTACCTCACCTCTCGTGAGTTTTCTCCAATGCGCAACACGGATTTCGCAAGGGTCGTTCGTGTACTACAAATCTGCTGATAGCCACCGACCAGTGGACGAAAGCAGTTGATCAGGGAAATGGAATAGACGTAGTATATCTCGACTTTGCTAAGGCATTTGACCGCGTGGACCATGCTGTTTTGATAGGTAAGCTTTCCCTTTATGGTGTGCGAGGCAATCTTCTTCAGTGGCTTCAGTCGTATCTTGCTAACCGTCTGTACAGGGTGCGCGTTAATAGCGTATTCTCTACCTGCAGGCCTAGCCTCAGTGGAGTGCCCCAAGGTTCAATTCTTGGTCCGCTACTATTTTTGATATTTATCAACGATCTTCCACTCTCAATCACTTCCCCGTTATTACTGTTTGCGGACGACGTCAAAATTTGGCGTGCCAACACCACCGATGATTCTGTTATCTTACAGAGAGACCTTGACATTCTATTCAACTGGTCTCGAGTGAACCGACTCGACTTTAATGCTGGTAAGTGTAAAGTTATGCACATCCACAGCTCTCTAAAAACCACGTATTACCTCGACGGGTACCCGCTTCAGACAGTTCTTATCGAGAAGGACCTAGGAACCACTGTTTCGCACACTCTCTCGAGCTCTGCGAACGCTGAAACAAACGCAAAAAAGGCTAGCAACACCCTGGCGTTATTGAAACGTCTTTTCGGCCAGTTCAACCCCAGTTGTTTTCAGCTTCTATACAACAGTTTCGTTCGACCGCATCTGGAGAATGGAACTGTGATCTGGCCACCACATCTCCAAAAGGACAAGCTGCTCCTGGAGACCGTGCAACGTCGAGCCACTAGGGCAGTCCGGGGTCTGAAAACCAGGCCGTATGAGGAAAGGTTAAAATCTTTGAACATGTACTCTTTAGAGTATCGTCGGCTTAGAGGTGATTTGGTATTAACCTTTTTGATAATGAAGTCCCCGGATCATCCTTGCCGGCCAATGCTCAACAGGGAAATAGCTTGACACTGAGGGGCCACCCCCTAAAACTAGAGGTCCAACATAGCAGACTAGAATGTAGACATAGCTTTTTCTCATTGCGTGTTTGCAAGGCTTGGAATGCTCTTCCAAGCCATGTTGTTTCTGCCAGCTCTGTAACAATTTTCAAGGCTCGCCTTGACCAACATATATTGCATTAGTTCGGATGCTGCACCTTTTTCCCCATTTCAGCCCATTGCTGAGGACCTTGAGATTCTACGCATCGAGATACGGAATTCTCAAAAGCTCCGGCTTCCTACTTCCGTTTACAACCCATTGAACCCTGTAAGAAAAGAACTGCTGCCTAAGGAAGGTCCGAGGACGAAGCTTGAAAAGCTTCCTGTTGTGTCCTCGCCGGCCGTCATCATTCGCTATCATAAAGAACTGTTCAACGAGACCTACTCTAAAGAAGAAGTGTGTGAGAATTAAATCACCGCGGAGTCGTCGATATTCAAGTGGATATAGATCAAGAATTTCAAGTCGAGACTCGTACGCGACATTTCTCAAGCCCGTGACTAGTTTGGTAGCCGCGCGCTGGACACGCTCAACAGCTAATATGTCTTTCTTCAGGCCGGTATACACGACCTGATTGGCATACTCGAGGAGCGGTCTTATATAAACTCCGTAGAGCGTCTGAAATGCACTCTTGTCTATGCGGGGAAAGTACGCTTGATCATCCTAAGAGCGGCAAATCCCTTTTTTGCCGCCATCTCATGGTGATAGGCGAAAGATAAGTTAGACGACAACCAGATGCCCAGATCGATTTTCATGATATCTACTGTGCCGAATGCACTATGAATCACGAAGGCATTGCCAGAGTCTCCACCGAGTGACATGTGTGCGCATTTATTGTCATTTAGTGGGAGACTCCAATCGTCCGACCAGCGCTTAATCGCGTCAAGATCAATCTGTAATGCACTGGGATCAGTGGCATTCCAAATTTTTAGGTCATCGGCGTATAGGAGGGTGTCTCTTGGACATTCGAAGCCATCATTCGTAAACCATTAGTCGAGCTCGTTGGAGATGAATGGCTGCCCTACTGGTTTCCGTCTACATTGATATCCAAGATACTCCCCACTAACGAAATATAAGTATGATCTTTAAAAGTGCCCTTCGTGGTTTAAACCACCAAGGGCACTTTTAAAAATCGCATCCAAAATTTCGGATGCAAAACAATCACTGGAATGGGCAATGCTAATTATATATTAGACTGTTGTATTCCGAACACTTCAACTTTGTGCTCGTTAGCGTAGTTTTCATGCATTTTCGCGCGCCTTTACACGTCGATAATGTAACATTAGTCGACATTCACTTTGATGTTACATATCTAAGCAATGTAGTAGCCGTGCGAGATTTTAAGATGCCTGTTTGGAAGTCTTATTAATGAATGTGTTTCACATGTTCATTTTCGAATTTCTTTCAACAAGTTATGTTCAAGTTTTTGTGGACGGAAGGATATCCTTTTTGCGGCTTCTGTTAGAACGTACCAGCAGAATAGCTTCCAGTCTTTTCATCGTAGTCGAAACATGTACGACAATGGAGATCAAGGTTCAGCGCGTTTTATTATCAGCCCTAAAAAAATCGTTGATTGGTACGCGGGTGCGAGGCTGAAAGTCCATGGGTCGGCACGACTTATTCTGCTATCACGCGGGCGTTAGCGTTCCTGATGCGCCGTCAGATAACTGGTGTAACACCGCTTTCTCTATATACGGTGTCAATATAGGAACGATGGACATGAGCAAAATTAAGACCTCATTTTTATGTTACTCTTACCTAGCAGGTAAACGCTTTAAAAGGCATCAACTCTCATCCGGGAGCAAACATTAACGACAATTGGCGAAAGTTTATTTCAATTTGGGACCACCCAATGATGAAAAGTGTTGTCTGACAACTGTTTGAGGTATCCCCTTAACAAACTTTTCACTGTGACCTCTTAGCTCGTTTGGAATTGCCTATCAGCCCTCTCTGCCAGCCTTTCAGAAGTAAAGGGAAAAAAGTAGGGATGGGGTCTCGAAGGCATCGGCGTTTCAGACAGTGAAAATGGAATATTTGGAGCCGAGACTGTTGCAAAACATTTCGATGACCTACTACGATTTTTGCCGCAGCTCGCTGTACCCGCTCGAGCGTATTTTTTCTTTAAAGGCCAGAACAAACAGTATGCAAGCAATGGTCAGATACAAACCCTGTAGAGAGTTTGAGGAGCCTAGTCAATCCGAGGAAACGTCCGTTTTATCATACCCTGTAAAGCGAGTATGCAGAGAAAACTCGTCAAGATAGCGAGGCGAGGAGCGAGTTGTCTTGTTGTTACGGGACGGAAGTTACATATTAACAGGTAAAAACCAAACTCACTAGAACTGTATGATGTAATACGACTGTCGAAAATGTCAGTCGTCATAGTCTCTACGCCACGCATTCTGTATAGGACAGCCACGTGTCATACAGTCCGTAGTATAGTATGTAATGTGTTGACTGTGTTTATTCGTAAGCCACATATAATTGTGTTCGAATGAACGGCTGCTTAATTTATCTCATCAGCAGCAGTAAATCTACAGTCATTTTAAGGTACCATCATGTATGTGGAGGTAACTATGACGCTTCTTCGCGACTTTGAAACAGCTGAACGTCTTTGAGGTTTTCAAGTTCGAGTCCGGGAATTGATGACCTTTTGATATTCTAAAGCTTCGGTGATGTGGTCTGGAGATGGACCGGACTGTGTTTCCTATAGATGTAGTGCGTTCGAGCAGTGGTCCAAGGGTTGAGATGTAAAAAGTAATGGCACAATTCCTGGCTACCCCGAAAAGGGAAACTACAATCTTACTCCAGACCAGGAAGTGTGTTATTTTGACATGCCTGTAGTTCACGTTTAAATACGTCCACAATCCTTGCGGTTTTTTTGATGAATTGATTACCCGGTTAGTAAAACACTTAAAACGAACAGCCGTTCCTTAATCTCGTTTACCCGATTGCCAGTCTCTGATCCCCTAAATCTCGGTCCCGTTGCGTCACAACCAAACAGTTTGGAGGGCTGGTGGCTAATTCTGTATTTGTCAGTAGGATTTCTTCTCACCCTCCTTTGTTCATGCGGGAATAGGTTCAACGAGCTCGAGTCGGTCTTGGTAGCTTAGACCCTTCATACCCCATACCATACGTGTGGCTAGCTTTTGTACCTTTTCGAGGACAGCTATGTCCTTTATGAGATACAGTGACCAAGCTTGGGGACAGTTTTCCAAATAAAGGGGAACTGTGGTTTGGTATGACGGAACGAACACCAGTTGGCATAGGTTGGTGGTCGCGGATTCCAGTTTATATAGCTCTCGCTATGTTTCGGTCGTAACTGCGACAAATTGAACAAACAAGCCATGCGTACTTGCTGTTTGAATTCCCGAATCTCTCGTTTGCTATTTTGTTGCCAGTTCGATTGTCTGTCCTTGTGCATCCCTAAGGTACCTAGGTGTCGATTGGTGAGTATTGGACAAGATCTAGCCCTTTTGGGCGTACAGCGGTATGTTCTGCTTTAATGTCCGTTCTGAACCTTTTAGAATAATTTCCTGGAAAGTGCTCAAATTCGTTGTACTGCTGACCAGTTCTGTATCATTTGCATAGAGGTAACAGACTGACAAGTTTGTCGATCAAGTCGATTATATGTATCGGGAGGAGAGAAGTAGCGAGGGTTGATTCCTTTGGTACACTACTTGAAGGAGAACGTTCGTCAGACAGTACTCCACGCCAAACAGTACCTCCAGTCTAGAAACTTTTCGATCTACCTACATATTGTGGGTGACATTCCCGGTTTCCGTGGCTTCCAACCCAGTAACATGTGTTTGGTAGAATCAAAAGTTTTCTTTTAGAAATCTAAATAGCATGCCTCAGTCGCCCCTCCTTTATCGTACTTCCCTGTGATAGCGTCCAAAAAAGTCGGCAAATTGGTAAAACAACATCTACTTCTTGGAAAGGCGTATCAACTAGCCTTAAAAATGTATGTTCACAGAGGAATATACAGAGTGCCTCTCGTATTATATGTTCAAAATTTTGCTGTCGACGTTAGTTGGACTTGCTAGCTGACACTTTCCAACAGCCAATCGATTACATATATTCAATATGAGATTGAACCCACTGACAAGAGGCAACAGCGGATTTTTGGTCAAGAGTTTCAAGATGTCCAGGTGAATGCTGCCTGGTCCTTCTGAAATTTTGCCATTTGGCGAGGTAATCGCTCGCTCAGTTTCATGGAGCGTAGACTCCTCATTCATCATGACCACGTCTTTGGAGTTAGAAAGAGGCTCAGGTACTCCATTATACGAACGATAAACGTAAAGGCGCCTGCCATGCTGTTGTCGGTCTGCAGGGTGTCTCCATTATTAGAGAAAGCCCGGAGGCTGTCAGCGTAGTTTATCGACAAACTATCGACATCTTTGGTGGAACCTGGTGGGATCTAGGTCATTCTGTTGGCTTCCAGTCTCACTTTCGTCTAGTCGGTTCAGTGAAAAAGTCGCACGTTATGTGCGCATTTTACAGAGAAAGAAGAGAAATAGATCGTCGCGTGGTCGCTCTTTCAGGGCACTTCTGCAAATGATACATTTCTGATATCGCCCCAGTGATGAATAATTCTGAGGCCATCTGACCCAGTCATAATCATGCAACCACACCGATATGTTGTGTTACCGTGAATTCACCGGCGAGCTTAAATAGCATATGCTCGACCAACGGATCCCAATAGTGGGTTAATTTTCAGAGCACTACAATCTCCCGAAACGAGCAGGAGATGGCCTAATTGACGTCTTCTGGCTGATTTCTGCAACTTTTCATTCTCCTCTTGTGTTGTCACTGGAATTCGATACATCCCAGTGACCAACGGGTGTCGAAATGATGAAAACCGGCGGTAGTTTAAGTATCTATTCAGCTGCAACAAATCATCATCATCATAGACAGCAATACATCAGTGGTTCACACTGATGCTTAACTGCCACATAACCACGAAGGAAAAAAACCCTATATAGGAAGAGAGAAGAAAAAAAAAAAAAAAAGAATGGATCGAGATCTCCAATCTCGAATGCGACGGCTGCTATAAAATTTGGGTGATGTTCAACTTGAACTTAACCAAAACCCCGACTGCTCATCAGTAATGGAAGTTTGGTTTGAACTTTATTACCTTGAAGCTTTTTCGATATCACAGAATCGAATGTCAGTTTTGTTATGTGATCTTGACGGCTGAATTAACCAAACTTTTCTAGGATCTTCATTCATTGCTCAATTCTTGTTTGTCACCTCACCTCCTTTCCAAGACCATTCCAATACCACTTCTATGTATTGGGGTCGTTCACATTAACTCCCTTCTTATAGCTAAATGTCAGACCCTCGTAGTTTTGAGGCGAGAAACATACAGCGTAAGCATGCTTTTAACTGCAATCGTTATCTTGTTGCACACCAACAAATAAAATCCGTGATCACGTCGTTTTGGTAAGGCCGCTGCCCACTGTTATTCACCAACGGAAACAATACGTAGGAGCATTGTAGACTGTACATTTTGGCGCGCGAAGTCGTCGAACGGTACTTCATGAACTCATCCATTTACTTAACGATAAAAATGTGTTCATTTTTAAGTTATTTCCAGCCTTGTCTTTCTGAACGTGACGGAAGTATACCTAATATCGTTTGACGGATTGTGTATGCCTAAGACCATGATGTCCGCCTTTTCACCCTACGCAGTCACTCTATCAGGATGGATGCAGCATGTTATCGCATATACTTTTCTGGTCGACGTATGCTCGTAGTATGTAATATCTTCTGATACTGATGTACGTCAGTCTTTGTATGTCGTCGTTAGCGAATCAGCGTGCAGTGACCCCATAGTTTGTTACGGTCTGTTTAATAACCGTTTGATTGTTTAAAAAATTATAGAGTTTTGAATTTCCATTTTGACGCCACTGTTCCATATTGAAGGCAAGCATTTTACAACTTAATGTTGTCGAATTTATCTGTGGGACTTGGGTAATCATAATTTTGTCGCGGAATATGCACAACCAATCTTCTTGCATTTTGTAGACCCCAACTCCGGCTTCAGTATGGTCACTTATAACGCTGTCTAGGGCTGTCTCTTTAATCAAAAAGTCTCAGAAGAATGTGTGAATCTGTTGACGTCATCATGCGCCCTACTCAGGAATCGAGGGGACATTTTACGGGCAACTGTCGTGGGTTATCGATCACTTCGGGCGGTGTTCATTGAAGTGTCCTAAAGCCTCTTCTGTTCAAATTTACTGCGGTTGAAGTTCCAGTGGGTGTTCTTTGAGGTTCTTATCATATTGTGAGACTCCATTTCACTACTAAATTGATCAGTATGGAATATGCTTACGATATTTTTTAGTTACGGAGACCATTATAAAGCAGCTGAATGACCAAAATGGTCCACATGGGGTGCGGTTAGCACCTACAAACCAGAAATTGTTACTTCAAAATGAGAAACGTTACACTCCAAATTTTTTCAATTTAACGTGTAATGGATCCACGTTCTTCAACATTGTTGAACATTTTAATCTAATATCGTGCGTATTGGCCAATTTTCGGGCCGTCTTTGGTTACCGTGTGTCAGACTAAATTGTTCGTCCTTTTATTTCGCCCTATAGATCTGTTACATGCCCATTCACGTGATTCGGTCCCAGATGATGTGCGTGCAGATGTAAATCGATTATGGGACTATTTAGCCATTGTCTAACATCCACAGGTTTCAAGAAGACAGGCTGGAGCACATCAAGCACCTCGAAACGAAGGTTTCAGAATTTGGAAGCCTAATCCGCGATAAAAATGCTAAGTTGGAAAGTGCAGAAAAGTTGCTACGAGAGGCAAAAGACGGTAGTATTTTATGCTGATTACGCTGCTACTATTGTAGAACATGCTAAAGAGGTCAGCGAGTTGCGCAAAAAGTGCCAACAACTGCAAGATAAATGTACTTCTACGAATCAAGATGAGAAGTCGGTAAGTTATTTGCTATCGTTTGTTTGTCCCTGTTGTGATGGTTTAAAAACAGTGTTGAAAGTGAAATCGTGCTTTCAAATAGGGCGTGTATGAAAAGTCGGGGGCACGAGCCACAGTACCTTATGGTCAGGCTCATGGTTGTTGTGATGATGAGGATGTTGGTTAGAAACTCGACGTCATTATGCGTGTTCTGTTTGTCAACCTTGCTGGCGTTGACTTCACTTTGCCCTAGTTATTTGTTAGTTTCAAGTTCGATTGTTTGTCCTTTTTGGGGGGCTTCAGAAAAATGCACCCTCACTGGGCGAACGGAGTACGAAAATAAGAGCACTTTCCAGGTACTCATCACTTCCATTACCCTCTTTTTTCTTGTTCAACTTTGCAATGGACATCATCTTCAAAGGTGTTTTGATTGATCTTAGTATCCGTGGAGTACAGTTTCTTTACGGCTCCGGCTGACTGATAGTGTGCAACCTGGCAGTGTCCATTTCACTTGTATTACGTGATACCACTTGTTATTGACCTAAATATGTGAACACTTACTTGTTCTGCGATGTTAGCACGTTAATATCGACTGTAAGCTACCTTGATAACCAACGCTTAGCCACCTTCTCGACGTTCTCGCTACCCGGCATTTTTTAATCCAATGCTTATTATTTCTGCTGTGCATTGCTCCATTGTAGTCTAAGAGCCTCTTCTAGCACTCATGTTCTTCAGCATGCAAATGAGTATCCAACTCGTTAGACATGTTTCATCTACTGAACAAACAGTGGATATGATAGTTCGCAATGTTCGAATATGTATACTGTGTGCAAAATATGTTGCACCCACTTAGACTTGCTGCACGTTGCTGTACAATGAAGGTTCATTGACTTGATTCAGTTGGAATGAGCGTCAGCCCAGGTCCCCATGTACTGTTGCGGCTTTACTGCAGTGTATTCGTTTCCACTCTGTACCTCACCACGCCGATGTGGACCACTTAGTTGGGAAGGTTATGATAAAACAGTATCAGAGAAGCCTCTTTGGCCACCATAAGCTGACATTGTTTGACGAAAACCGTAATGTCGGAAAGCTCGAAAGTGGCGTTAAAACATCTTAGAGTGGAAAGATGCAGTCAGCTGGAATGAATGACTTGGACTTTCCTGGTCTCATAGCCAACAGCTGGAACTAAATGAACTGCGTTGAGTGATCCAAACTATATTATATAGAGGGAGGCCTGAAGCTGAAAGGCAAGAGACGGAACTTACCGGCTCAGTGTTACTATGATTAGCTACATCTGTTGTGGGACCTGTAGAGTAATTATCAGAAATGGAGGTCGGGAGGGGCCTGAGAGCTAAATTTGATAGGACAGTGGGGGAGGGGTCAGCAGTAGCATGATTTCGCCTATCCACCCTGCTGTATGCAGCAGATAGGGCGACCCGGTTTATACTGCGAGACGGCCGATGCAGTATGGAATTTATTGTTTGTGAATATTCATGGTTGTGTGTGGGCTGAGATACTGCCAGGACGCCCAGACCTAGACAGGAGAACGATTAGGGTTCTCAACCAAAGCCTTTGGCTCAAAAGCCTGTACCGCAAGGCAGCGGTTGGGTGGCAATGTACCAGAACTGGTACTTTTTCCGGAAAAAGATGCCAACCTTCTTCCAACCCCAACCTGGAGGACCAGGAGACTGGTTTGTCAGACCTCTACCCATTGGCCTGCCTGGTATGAGTGACTCTATCGGTGTGGTGGCCACACCGTCCAGTTTAGCCCAATAGGTCATCGAGATGCGCAAGCCGTCACACCACGTCAAGGTCCAGTCTCGTTGTGACGTATTTACTACATGTAGTATTCACACCACAAGAAGAAGACGATGCAAGTCAGAAAGGATCAGCATTGCGTACGGGCCTCAGGAACCCGAGTGGTTCCGCAGTATTTTTAACGTCTAAAAAATAATATTGCTGAAAAAGGAGGCTGTGGTTACCATATTACCTAAAAATATAGAATTATCGTAGACATATCTATGAAGTGCAGCATTGGGAAGCACACTTGTCGAGGGTTAATATGAAATGTATCACGGACTGAAAAATGATAATTGCCGGGTGATTTCTTCTGGAGTTTACTAAATACTGAGGTGCAGTTCTTATAGAAGAATGTCGGGCAAGTAGCTTCTCTACAGATGCTGGCTGCAGCATCCATACGCGTGCATTCGTTCGTGTAATGAACATCTACGAAATAACATAAAGGATCAGATTAGTGTATAGTCCACTCAAAACGTTGTCTCCGACGGTGCCCACTCAGAACTTTATATATATATAT
>LOND01004505.1:26290-37864 GCA_014220965.1 Paragonimus kellicotti
CGTTCCATGAAACCTTGTCTATTTTAAACAATATTCAAATACCTGTGCAATTTGGCCACACATTCGTCTAACGAATATGAAGGTTACAAAACAGCGTGAGATACTGTAACAGCACAAAAGAAGCTGTGGAACAGACCATATTCAGCCTCGTTATAAAATGACAGAAAAACATTAAAGGAAAATAAACCTAGTTTGAAAGTGTAAAGTAAAATAACGTCTGTATAGAAGAAATTGATAAAATTAGAGCTGGTTGTTTACCCACAAATAGGAAGAATAAGTACGCATAACACAAAGTTCTCAGAGTAGGACACAAACAGATGACTTGTGCACTACGACCACTTGATGACTGGTCAGTATCAGGATCCCCAAACCTAAGTTAAGTTTATAATCCATACGCCGTTCGTAACGTCAACAACTGAAGCCTCTAGGTTCACCATCTAGCCACTTAGCATACCAACAACCGATAATTTCCTTCAGTACATAAGCGCAGTAATACAAAAGAAATTCAAAACTCTAGCAAAACGAACACCCGGTAAATGAGTCACATGACAAAATGGAAGTTTGAAAAGCAACATGAGGGAATGTATTATTTATTTTACTAAAAAGAAACAGTAGAAGAAATGCAACGGAAATAATCTATAAACAAACGAGCTGCAGATACCTGAACATAGTCAAACCTTCGCAAAAAAAAGCTGTTCATCTGACACTCTGGTCGTTGCCCACAATCTGCGACAGTAAGATTTTCTGCATTCACAATATCAGTGATAAATACCATAACGATGTCTGTTTTTCACAAATGAACAGTCACAAACATTTATTTTATAATCTGCTTCCTGAGACACAATAAGTTCACAAAGTTGTAGTTCGACCCTAGAAAGCAACTACTACAGACAAAAGTGATCCGAGTTTGCATTTGCAGTCCATTCAAAACCGTCCAAATGGTTGAAGTCCAGCCATTCTCAGTATCAGTTATTCAATGTAGATGTGCACATGAGCAAAGGTTGCTTGGATATACGGCCAGCCGATCGCAGGATAAAACAGAGATAACTACGTCAGCAGAGGTAGGACATTCAGCAAAAAAACAGAACACAAATATTTATCAAGGGTCTATTGATAACACCGACAATTGCGTTAGTGCCAATCAGTTGTGGCTTACGGTCACTTGCGTACATACTCAATTAATTCCAATAAATGTGCTATAGATTAATGTGTTGAATGTTAGCAACACTGATCCAATCAGCATAACTTACCCAGATAATCCATACTATGGTATTTATATGAACAAACCATCTGTCACTGTACAGTCACCGACACAGAAGTACCACCAGGAGGCCACCAGCTGGGGTTCTGACTGCTGTCATGTCGATTTCGTGGGAGTTTATCCCAATGACGTGGTTAACAATCGGCATTCTGAATTGTTAGGATAATGAGCTGTGGAGATCTTTACTGAGGGATTTCTACTGTCAATAATGATATACAAACCCGTCCGTTACCATTTCACTTTGGTATATTTCCTAGTCCCATGACACACAATTTCCCAAACGAGCAGCCTTAGCCTTACCTCTTACCCTTACACTGTATTCTTTTAAAACCGGCCAACATAGAGTCAGGTGTAAATGAGTATTGTAAGCCTCTTCTAACTTTCATAGTTTCGACGACATGCATACAGACCGGATAGGGACAGGTCGGCCAAACCTAGACCGGAGCTATCGCGGCAACTATGCTCAAAACCAAGATGGTGTAAGTTGTGGGCGATATCGTTACGACTCGGTCATCGTGAAGCTTCCTAGATGAGAAACGTGTCTGAGGTGGGCAATGATGAAACCCAGTACCGTGTGTTCGGTAGTCCGCGACATCAAAGTTGAACTGCATCACCCAGATTCTTGGTAATTCAGAATGCGCGTTTTCAGATCATTTCATGTGGATAACCACTACGGCATAAGTGCGTCTTCTGATGACTACACATTAACGGACGACAAGTGGCAGCACTGTCATCGCACGGTGCATTCATAACTCGGTATCCTCCATTTCCAAGTGCATCAACTGCCTTCAACCTGCACAATCTGAAACCTCTTTGAACTGACTGAAACATGAATCAACAAAGGAGGGCATAGCAACCACAAGGACTTACCTACATGCGCTGAGCTATTTAAGTGTGGAACAGTTTATGTCCATAAACGTTCAAGATGCGTTCAATAGTCCTTTTTAAATGTGGATAATCATAGGATGTCATGCTGACAGGCAAAAATGATCCATTTCTACTGTTCGATACCCATGTCCCCCATTGAAGCAACCAGGATACAAAAAAGCGACAATCGAATTCATTTCACCATATATACGAGGATTGTTTTTACGAATGACGAAAACAGAAGGGTTTGTATGAACTGTCTTAGAACACGCTGATATAAGACGTACTGCCAGATAACAACAGTCTCTAGCGTTGACAAAAAGTCACGCTCTGATAGGTTTGGATTGGATTTGACAAATTTTTTAGGAGTGTCCCGCCCAACCTTAGTTGATAGTCTGAGTGAGAAATGGACTTTCTCTAACCGTCGCAAAGCTATTTCGAGAGTTTTTCACGAATCCTTCCCGACAGCTATGTTGTGGTGTTCCCAATGTAACCAGCTTGGCAGCAACGGATGAGAGAATAAACATAAAATGACAGACAAAACCTAAGCAAGTTATATTTCGGATGTGGCACCAACATCGGACAGGTATTGAACGATAAGAAGATAAATGCCGTAGGAAAGTCACTTTCAACCCCATTCAAAATTCGACGCCGTTGATTATTTGAATATTGTTTAAAATAGACAAGGTTTCATGGAACGGTTTTTGATGACACGTCTAATCAGAAATGGACATCGTTCGGTGGATGAAACTGGTGGCATCCTGCTCAGCCAAGTCGTGAGGTCGAAAATCTGTATAGCAAAGTTAATACGCCTGAGTTATGTATGCTTGTTACGAAAGTAACCCGACCAACCATGTGCGATACTCCGACCGTGCGCGTTGCACGATGAGGATACTGATGTGAAGAAATAGACAGCCGCAGAACGGCATGCTCTCCCTGATTCGTATTGTTTGTGAGTATATAATACATTTTTTCGGCTCCCACAGTTGTTCCTTTGGTTGATGAATTGTATAAAGTAAACACTTCGTTTTGTGCTTGCTTATTGTGATAATCACATTTGGGCTTCTGGTTGACGTGTTCCGAATATTTGACGCGGGAGTTTCTATTTAATTCATCATTCTGCCTTCCACAGGTTGCAAGAGATCGTTGTCAATGGCAAGCTGACCTTGCCCAACAGACAGCCCGCGCCAGTGAAGCCAACCAAGAATTAGAATTGCTACGCTTCAAATGGAATAGTGCCAGCTCAGAGTTTGAGACCCGAGAATTCCTGCTGACAGACCAAATAAGTTTTCTTGAGGAACGTCTGCGTGCCAGTAGTACACCAGCAACTGATGAGCAAACGCTAGATTGTGACACATGCTCCACATCCGTTGAGGAGAGCCTACGGTCTTCAGAGGACACCATGGATTTAGTTACCTCGCTGTCCACTCCAGATGGTGGTGATACCCGCCCTCAGCCGGCTGCTGGTGATGTAACCTCTCCAGCTCAGCTATCTGTTTTGTTGAGAGAGGTGGGTTTTCCAGATTGTAGTTGATGGAAACATTATCATCTTTCCTTGATACACTTGGCTAATGTGAACATTGGTCACAATCATTTGTGGTTCCCTGTTCGCGTGAGACTAACTGTCCCGATTGTGCATTACCCTTTAAAAGCGTAATGGCCGGAATGTATATAAAGACGTTTGAAATGTGTTTGGATAATCTTTCAAAGTAATATCCTTTTTGCGCAGTTGAAATTTTATCGTTGCAGTGGTGACTCCAAATATTTCTGGTCTGGTGAACCTTACATGTTTCGATGCTTTCACGGTTAGTAAGAGTTGCTAAGCTGTTGACTTGAAACCAACTAGTTTTGCGAGCAGTTTGCGGTAAGTTCTTTTGAATGAGAAAACGGCACAATTGCAGGTGTGAAACCTGAACCGCAAACGGACAGTTCGTCATATCCATACTCGTTCTCGTGATGTTATTGTTTGCTGGTACACTTGTTGGATTGGATGGTTATCAAAGTGAAGTAAACCGCTCATGATTTTAATGAGCATACATCTAACAGTCGCATATCGTCATCTGTTCATGACACTAACATTTCAACTCGTATGTGGTGTTCCGATCATTCACTCATTCTAGATATCTCCGGAATGGTAGCCAGTGGATCGCGAAACCTTACTCACTTCTTCAACATTCGTGTTGTTGTGAACTTCAAGTCAATTTTTCTATCCATTATCAGTGACTTTTGGCTATCACAATTTGATGCGATTATCGCTTGCACTTGCTCTCTGGGGATTTCAAATTTTGTGGGAAGTTTTGCAAATAAGCGTCCGCTGTACCGTATCCCCGTGCCTAATGAATACTGTCACGCGTGCTGTACCATATAGTTGTGATGTTTGTACCACGGGTTCCTAATGATTTACTTTCGACGTTGTTGTCATGGCCTTTTTTCCTCGTTGCACACTTGCTATTATAGCGTAGCCTACTCACATCTAGACTGGAGGCAATGCGTGCTCATTTGGCCGAAGTGAAGACACGGTGGAACGATTGTCTTATGGCGCTCGAGAGACAAGTCGCTCATCTGAATGCTAAAATAGTGGAGGATTCTGAAGAACACAAACTCAGGGAGAGAGACTTCGAGGCGTCTGAGATACAGTTAAAACAACAAGTAGGTCGTTGACTGGAACTCACACATCTGTTTGTTATTGTCCTTATACTGCAATGCACTGTTGTTCCTCTGAAAAGTTAGTTGTCTGGTGTGCTGACTCGTAGTGTGCTAGTCCCTGTTTAGAGAATTTTTTTTAAATTTTCCGTGCCATAATGCGTCTGGTCATTTTGGATTAACTGTGGACCGGATACCGTGAGGTTTAAACATAGAAGGGAACAGACGAGGTAAGCGGAATGAGAGAACCCACACCCATGTGTTTGCGAATAAACGTCATTACCACTGGGCTTGTTTGAGCGGCCCAGTTGTCAATATTATGCAAGTGGTTCATATTAAGTTAGAGCGAGGCACTTGGTTATGCCATTTGCTAGGAGCATGTAATAACGGGTAGCAAACCGTCTTGAGATCTTCACCTGTGAGTTCCTTCCTGTTTATTCCCTTGTCTTCACTGATTAATTTGCTTACGGCGAAACGCACGGTCGCTGGATAATTGTTGCATGTTGCGTATCTTACGCTCAATGCTGTACCTACGAGGTGACGTTCACTTTACACATGTTGCATCACCAATGCCATAACGTTTGGATCCCTAATTTGCGAAATTCCTAGCCCAAGACCCCTTCGACGTCGGACTATCAGGGCCGTTCTGGACACCAACTTCACCCAACATAATGTCTCAAGATAGTTCCGCTCCGGGCAGGTTAGCTTAAACTGGTTTACGTGATGCACCTAGGGCTGCGTACCAACTTTCACCTCGTAGATCAGGTTTCCACGCCATCTGAGAATCTGTGTCCATTCAACCCGATTGTTACGGCTGTCTGAGGTCGGTACTGTTTCCGTGGGCTTTAATGTCCGTAATTCCGCACCATGTTGCCTTCAGAATTGTTCCTCCATTTCCTTGTTCCTGACGGGCGTTGGTGATACACTCGTCCATGAGTAACGATAGTTTCCGATTTAACATCGCTTCTGCGGGGTATACTCTGTTTAGCTAATGAGGAGTTATTCTGTGGTATTTTGCATTTCCGTTACGCCCACCTGAACGTATCCACAAATCGTTCCGCTTGGCGGTTTGACTGATGGTGGATCGATGACGGTTTGATGTGGTTGATTCCGTTTCTTGGACAGAAGTCCGCGAGGAGTTGTGACGTGAACTGTGTACCTTTATCCGTCACAAAGGTTTCCTGGTAGCCAATTCAAATGAGTAGTTGGCATAGGTGCTAAATTGTCTTCTGCGATATAGTGTTGCGCAGCATAATAACTTCAGATCACTTGATTTAGGAGTCGACGATAGTCGAGAAATTGTCTTTTCAGTAGTCCTGCAAAGTCAGCGTGTACCCTTGACCATTGGGTCGCTGGAAACGGCTAGGATTTCATTAGTGTATTACACTTTGATTTTGAAGCCAATGCAAACTTTAAACGTGTGTTTACTTGATTCCCCATCTCACCGCCCATTCCGAATCGGTAAGAGCCTTCATTCGATTGACTGCCGATTATCCGACATGATGTAATCGGGTTACACAGACACGGAGTTCCTTTGATATGACCACGTGTTCGTCGGAAGGAATGCACCCTTTGGGAGTGACAACGTTGTGCGTGCTACTGGAGTTCTCTATAGAATCCATACTTCGGCTACCGCGTGCGATGGTATTCAATGATTTTCTGGAATGTGTTCGCATTCGGCCGCTTCTTGGACCATTGTAGATGTTATGGAGGGAGCACAAATGGTTTCTGAAAAGACGCAGTTGACTTTCGGTTTGACGCAGATGCTTGTCGTAATGGCAATGGTGAGCATCGTGTGCATTATCTGCTGGGCTACAGTTGGAGCGGTCTTCATGTTCATTAGTTGCCGGTTGCGTTGGAACAGGTATCGGTGAATGTTGATTGTCAGACGTTCTTTGAAATCCTCGGCAAATTCCACTTGCAGGTAGGTGTCAGTGAGATTCAGTTTGACAAAACAGGTCTCACCATTAAGCGTAGTAAGTGGATCCTCTGGGAAGAGTGGCCAATACTGATGTGTGTCCAATGCATCGTTGAGACCCGTAGAGAAGCCGACACTGATACGAACTGTGCCGTTTGTTTTCTTGACCACCACGACGGACGCTGCCCACGCTGAGTAATTAGCTGGTTGAAACACTCCTGATTCCTGTAGCCGGTTCAGCTTCCTGTCCACGATGGATAGTGTGGTATGCCAAACTGGGCGCTTTGGGCGGAAAATGGGACCTAAATCTGAGCGTAGGAGTAAACTGTTTTCCGTCTTACTTCAGCCTCCTAGCCCATCTCGGAACCCAAGGGCGTTTTTTTGATGCAGAAGATCGATGATCTCCGCGCTTAATCTTTGGGAGAGTCAACGATTGATTGTCATCTGCACTGATGTTTTCGTGTCAGGAGCCAGTTCCATTTTTTAGGACTTGGGTTCGTATAATGGCATCAGCGGGCGAATGGAGACCACAACGGAACGTCCAGCACTTGAACTGGTTTTCTGTCATTGAGTGGAAATTGAGTCACTCACATGCACAAGTGGCAGTTCCGGTATATTTCAGGATGTCATCCACTTCGTTCTTAACCAGCTGAAAACATTGGTACCGGATGTTGAACAATGCTGATTGTTCACCAGTGTTCTGTCCAAAGCACTTGACAGTTTCCTGGAATGTGAAATCACAAGGATTGTTGGACACTATAAATTTGACATATCTTTCATGTTCTGCCGATTCAGTTTTGTCCCACGGCGATCTAAGTCCGGGAGCGTTATTCAGATTTGCCAACGTTTTCTGGAAGATGTCGTATTTTCGAAACCAAGATTTGAAATTGAATGTTCGGGATCTGATCGACATGGAAGTCAGCTGTGAAACTCCCGATGGAGTCTGCTCGTAGGCGTTAGAAAAACAGCACCTTGAAGACTGAGCCTTTACGCCGACGTCTGAATTGTCTTCATCTGTGGTTACTCGAACTACTTCTGCTGCTGGTGTGGGAACATCTGAACCCGTTCGAACCTAAGAGAACTCGTGGATTTCGTGTCGCCAACTGTTATATCAGCTAAACCGCAACGATAAGTCAACTGTTCATTGTAAAATTTTCACTGTTAAAACGCTCCGATCCCCAATCCTCGAAATTTCCGGCGTAAAGCACCAAAATGAAAAAAGCACGAAAGACGAGTGTACTCACGGCGTCTAAAATCAATGTACAGCAGTACTGTACTGATAGGTTACACATTACCTTGGAGAAAGAATGGTAAGTCTAGCAGCTTCTGTAAACGCTTCAAGCAATCTGATTGATTGGTTGATGTCAACTCGGCATATTCGGACATATGTTGGAGATTTCATAACATTGTATAGTATTTTTGACCTGCTTTGAAATCTGAAGCCAGAATTTGTCACCGCGCTGTTCAGAAGTACTTATAGAAGTCACAGCAGATGACTGCTCACTGGGTTTGCTATGCATGTTTATCTAACCAGTAAGGTTTGGGTTTGAGTTTTCGAGCGTTTTTGAGCCCCTACACCGCATACTGTCTGCTGCTGTGTGATACCTGTTTGGACTGGTTATCGTCAAGTTGTCTAAGCTTAAATGAGAGCCTTCTCGGGATTAAACTGACAAGTACGTGATTGGAAGTCCGGTGTTGGTGTCATTGCTCTACTGCAATGGAGTGAAAAACTGGGACTTAGACGCGATTGGGCCACTTGTCGCGGTCTTTTGTGCTAATAGGTTTCTACGTTAGGGTTTACTACCCTCCTAAATTGTGCAGCTATCCTTCAGGAAAATTTGAAACATTGAATTTCACCACTAACCTTGAAAAAGCCCGTGACAATGACAGTCTTGATTACGCACACTTGCGGTTTGCCACACCCATACCGCTTAAATTTGCAGTTTTAAAAGCGAATTGTGCAAAAAATTCTGAACAAACAATCACATGGGTTGATGATGTTTACGACTTTGTGTTGAGCCTATGCTTTCGGTCAAATTTACGAGCAGTTGCCAGTTTTAATCAGTCCGGGTTCAATTGTGATCGCTAATTTACTGTTCGCTCCCGTCATTTCAGTTTGTTTAAATTATCCTGTATTGACTGTAATTGTCAACGATGAAGCATAGAGACCGGCAAAAATGCTGTTTTCAGGAACTATTGTAGATGTGTGCGCTCACCGGTATGGTCCATCAACCAACGAACTAGTTATATAATTTTGTTATGTTCTGTGGAGTCAGTAAAAACACTGAAGTAATGTCGCACGAGGTTACGATTTACGAGTGGCTAACAAGTAGTACGGAACGTAACGATACTCAAAACTCCAGTAAGAACACAGAAGACCTTGAACTTCAGCCGATAATGTATTTATTCTCATACTAAGAATAACGTAGCAGACCAGCGTCTACATCTATATAGACTTTAGTTGGAATTGAATAATCTCACCTCAATTGATGCAACAAATGTGGAATGGGCCGATCAGTAAATAAGAGAAAAACGCGCCAACATTGAGTTTTAACACGCTGTGGCACGAAAAGGTAACATTCGGAATCACAAACTATTTTTCGAATAAATCCCTAAAAGTAAACCATTTTAGAAGCAAATTGGCTTTCCCCAACGCGTCCATGGGGTGGTTCGGGCTTCTCATACAGTTTTATCCTGCTGAACTGTCAGTTGCTCCGTGGTCATGTGCTTAAACCTTTTGCTGGCCAGTTGTCTCAACGAAAAGCGACACTGTGGCTGCATAAAATACGTACCATTTGAAAGCTCTATTAGGTTGTCTGTTCTGTCAGTCGGTTAGAGATACCGACTTAACTGGCAGTAAAGTTGACGAGTGATATTCTCATCATTGCTTTATATCTGCCGCTACAGTCACTTGCACCGGTATACGGTTCGGAGAAAGGTGATCAGTCTTAGGTCACTAGCCTTTTCGAAGACCCCGTATCAACTTGTGCCGAATGCTTAGTTGGATATTCCTGGACTTATGAGCTTATGAGCTATTGCGTTGCTCCTGTCATCCGTCCACTTGACAAACCAACATCTGAACATGGTGTTCCTCTTTTACATTTTGTTAACACAACTGGAAGACAATGCCAAACTTTTGACGCTTCGCTACAGTGGTACTCCGTGGGCGCTCATATCATCAGATAAAAAACCGGTGCGGCGAACCACGGTTCTGCTTGGAGCAGATAGATCAAGATGCCGGATTATCGACACATAGAAGCTTCCATGGAGCTCATTAATGATGATGGATATCAAGCGTCCTTTATAGTTTCGATGCCTGCAACAAACGATCGGACACTATTACTGCCCTGACTAGCCACCTTGACTATGGGCACTTGTTGACCCTCCTGAATGTGCCATTGGTGTGAACTGTCCCCTGTTGAATAGTCAAGTGGTCTATCGTATATTTTAGTGGTTATTTTAATCGTAATGCAAAGGGACGTTTATAGTATGGTCCCTTGAATATTATGGATTTACCAAACATGTAGGTCATTTATTTCAGAGGAAAATGTTAAATCTCTTCCGCCTTCACTTCCCGTGCCGTTAGATTCACAATGGTGTGATATTCGTAGCTTCTTGTGTGACTCACGAGCGCGTCCACATTTATGTTAATCTGCGGCGTGGTCTTTTCCGCTGAAGCACGGTGGCAACTTGTCACTTCAGATTTCCATTATGTCATGCATGTCCACAGTCAAGCCGTAGGGCGATGGTTCATCCCGCTCATCGTAAATACTTGAACGTATGTTTGACCGTGGGCATCAGGCGTATTTTACGTGATGGATTGTTGTCTTGTCCATGCCAAACTGTCGAGTTGAGTCTTGAGAGGTCTTGGTCCAAAGTTAACCGATGTTTACTTAGTTAAACATCATTGTTCTCGAAACGCTGTTCGTAAAGACTGCTGGTTACGCTCCAACACAAAGGCACTTGCTTTTTTGCATAGTGTATTTTCTTATGAGGATGTTTGTGTAAATGGCGGCTGGAACTCGTTTATCTGCATGGTCCTCGTTCATTAAATGTTTGAAGTCAGAGTTGTAAGGAAGAAATTCCTTAGTCCCGGTTTTGGTGTTGAGTAATAACTTAATGCTCTGTTGGAGATGTAACTCACTGTTGATGTTGCTTTCGACCATCTGTACCTTCGTCCAAGTTTGGCGTGTTTAGCTTCACTTCACTGCATATGTTACATAAGACGCCACATATCAGCAAGTATTATGTCGGCTGCCAACCGAAAACATTGCTTTCGGAGAGATTTGAAAGGTAGTTGTAACTGCCACCTGTTTTTTAATCGTCTCATGGTCATGTTCCTTTCTCAGATTTCCCGCCTCGAAGACCAACTCAGTCAGTACACAGAACGTTTGCGTGTTATGGAGCTGCGTAGCGCCGAGCGTACACGCGACTCGGAGGCAGAGATCGCCAAATGCCAAGATGAACGCGTTTCACTTTTGGCCGAGAACGCCAGCCTGGTTCAGCAGTCCCAGCAGTTGAGTTTGGCTCGGAATGAGGCTAATCAGCAGAATGTACGTGGTTATCTGAGCTATAAGAGGTTCTGTTTGCTATTGTCGCTTCGAGTAAATACATGAATCACAGCATATGGATGATCAACTCTGATAATTTTTGGTTGTTGATCGGGATATGAATTCCACTTCGATGTTTTTTTTTCGTTTGTTTTTACTCATGATCACGTCGGTTCACTTTTGGATAAATTGCCGTTTGGTGCCAGTGTCGCTGGTTTATTACAGTTTACTGGTTTCATATGAGATAAATTGGAGATATCGCCGGATTTCTACCGGCAACTGAAACCGTATGTTGGAAACTTGAGTGTTTCACGTTTTCGATGGCCGGTACACAA
>LOND01004507.1:7572-18091 GCA_014220965.1 Paragonimus kellicotti
ACCACAATTTTACAAGTGAACAAATAAGGGAGTAAACGGAGAACAAACGATTAATGAGGTTCATCAAATCAGTGTCAGACTGAAGTCAAGTACTCACTTGAACTCTAGGTCTTGACAGGCTAACCGGGTGAGGGGTTGATCCAGCCCCAACCAAAGTCTGGACCAGAAGTTTCTGGGCCCATGGACGTGGGTTCTACATGCGAATCCCGGTACGTTGGGCTGTGGACAGAATCCTACACCTCACTGCTATCAGCTGGGTAGCCTTAACTCGGTGGATTGAGTGAAATGCGTCCGTCTTGTTGATAGGGTGATTCGTATAACCCAGGTGTGACCTGGGAGACTGATGTCGTTATTCCACGGTTCAGCCAAGCTGAGTGGTGTTCACGTAATTCTGCGGTACAAAATGTTTTATCAACTGCACTTGGTAGACTACGCCCGATAGTTTCCACTATCGTATCGCCCATGAAGAGTAATCCGGTGTGTACAGTTTTCTCTTCTGCTATACGCGATTGGTTTCTTCCATTCCACTGTTGAATGGCTCTGTCTGGGAGTTCAGAAACGTTTAGTTCATGTTTTGGCCAACCTCTCACCCGGTTAGCATGTCAATACCCACTGTTCATGGAGGTACATGACCTCAGTTTGACAGTGATTTGACTGACCGTCCGTTCTCCGTTCACCATCTTACTAATTCATTTGTAAATAAAATGTGACCATTGTAATGTACGTACTATGATAATGAATCAGTGAAAACAAGCTTGTTTGTTACACTGTATTTTTCATGAACAATGAAAATTTCTGAGTATTAAATATTCACGCCAAAACTCTGTTCTAAATGTGTCCAACCCGCGTGAAACCAGCTTAATCCACGATACTGTTTGTTATTTTCGGCTAAACACTATGCAGATTTTCGGTTCTGCGCCGGACAATGCTCTTCACGAGATGATGTTGACGAACTTTAATGATAATCTTCAGCTGAAACCCACTTCTCCAACAAGGTCCTATAGTCAGTCAAAAGGTCCGGGTATGTATTTCGCCCAAACTAAACCCACACCCGTTGCATCCAGTAACTTGGATTCAGCGAAAGACTTGCTGGAAAGATTGTGCGCTCGCCAACAGATAGACCTGTCTAACGATGCAATGATGAAGCAGAACTGTATACCGTTTATCAAACCAGCCCCTCAACCACCAAAACGCACAACGCTTTCCAAACCACTAGAGTTTGACACTAGCCGACCAATTACACCGGATTCAGTCTCTTTTCAATCACGAAGTGAAGTCACTTTCGCTCAGTCATACCGAACAGAATCACCTTCGGAATCGAATGGATGTGTCCAAAACATCACAGATACATCGAAAGAGAATTACAATAGGTGAGAAAAAGTAAGCCAAAAGTTATACTTGATCAGAAATTTTGGCGATTTTTCGAAAGCATACTTCGGAATATTTAAGCATGCTAGTGATTGTTTCAAAACCCTATCAAACCGCTGTTGTTACTAATCTGCCTCGAAACCCCCGAAAGTTTCCGTCATGCATTCAGTACGTACAGCTTGTGTTCAGTTCCGTGGGTTGATAATGCGAGGTATAAGAAACTTACTGGTGACGAAAAATCCTAGTCTATGCTGGTATTTCCGTTTAGTTTGGAAGAAAAATCTAAACATCTATCTACAGGTACATAAGTACAGAAGCCAGCTAATTAGGACTGTTTACTCGCAAAGTTGTCACGGTTTAAGAAAAAGTTACCAAATATAAGCACTGTATATATAAGTATCTAGTAAACTTTTAGTCCTCGGTACTAGCGGTAAGCAGTCAGATGTCATACTTTAGTACTGTAATCCCAGCTTTGAAGGACCTTACTATTCGATTTCGATTCATAACCCCTTGGTTTCAGTCGGTAGTCCAACTCTAAAAGAACTATAGTGTGACTAACACGTACTAGGTGGTTTGTGGTTCTCTCGGTTCCATTCTAGTTCAATACGGTTTTTGACAACTTCGCTCATTCTTCTGTCCATGTTGTCTGTCCAATGTTGTTCTGTTAAATTTTGTCCTAAGATTTTCCCAGCCGCCCGTTGAAGCCATTTTGGAGCTAATAGTTAATGTTACTGACCAGTTTTACTGAACCTCTTAAACGTTCGTTTCGTCATCCGTCTTAAATCAACGTGTGAAAGACGAATTTTCATTTGTTTGGTTTGTGATTTTCATTATGTTGGACGTCGATTACTTGCACGTCTCCTCGAGCACTGATCTCTGCAGGCCGGTTGCTTTCTCCACGTTGGTTATCGTTGCAAATGATTCGTCTCTGTCAGAAACACTGTTATTGGTACCAAAATTTAGCCTATCAACTTTAGTGCGCTGATAAGCTTGGGACTGAAACTTACACACTTGATTCAGCTATCCGTAACTTTTGTGTTCACTATTACTGTTGATCCTGCATGACCTACGAATCCACTGATAACACGTAGGCGATGGAGTCTTCTCACTGTCAAATGCGCATGACAGATTGGTGTCGACACCCGTGACTTCCAAACATAGTGGAAGAAATTAAACGAACACTCAAGTGGTTTCCAGTGAAGTTCAACACACTTTGTTTGCACCCAGATGATGATGACAGCCAGTCCACACCGACATTTCTCTCTTCTGCTCTTGCACCGGCTATTTTGACCGCATTGTCCGTGTTATTTCTGAAAAGTCAATTGTGAAACGGCTGGACTGCAGTTGGATTCGAACCACTGTCTACAGTTACATTTCCTCACGTGACGTGTGTTATACTGATGTTATGCGGAAACAACGTGAGTGGCACAATGATTGTCTACCCAGAAAATCGACACAAAGTGTATGTGCTTTGACACCAGGTCGAACATAAACAAGCACCTACGCATAACAACAATCCGGCAACTTCTTACCGGAGTTTACTCCAGTATTCCTTATATTTGCCCCGGTAACTTCAATCCCCAATTATCTGCCATCATCTGGCTACTGACACGTAGTGTAATACGATCGTTCATCCTCACGACAGTCCTCCTTCCGTAAACATTGTTCCAGGTGCAACAAAACTTGCTCAGGCTCTTTTCGCTCACTTGCTGATCTGCGTACCGAACTCGGTATTGCTGACACACCTGGTGCGCATTCTCTTCCACCCCGGATGTCCTGCCGTTTGCGTAGCTGGCTTCCATGTACCAGATGCTAATGTTTCCCATTCTCAATCAAATATATTGGGTTGCGACCTTCCTCTACTACATACGGTCTCCCTCAATTTTTTATAAACTTTCTAGATCAGGGTCCCATTGCACCCGGAATCCGCCGGTTACCGTACTTAACCCTGGAGCGAAGTTAGTCGACCGAATACCATTGTAGTTAACTGCTTCTGAGCATCACCTTATGCACTTGTCATGTTACGGTTGGCCAACTTCCGTGCCTCTAGTAACTAACATGCACTCATCTGTCGGCCTTTCTGTGAGCTGATTTCCTGGTGAACGGGCAGGCGTGGCATGCTTTCTCGTATATTTGGTCGAAGGGCGATTTCTTCATCGTTCCATATGGCCAAGAGAGATGGGCAAATACAAGCGATGGTAACATCTCCCTTCAGGCCCCTTTTGCCATCTGCCATTCTTCAGTTTTGCGGTTTTCTTTCCATAAGACGACTTGACTGCAAATACTGTGGCGTTATGCAAACGTCCCTGATTCCTAAGCGCTCGAAACGGTTCCAAAATCTCTGTTTCAAAGCAATTGCCCTGATTGGTCAGTATGCTTCGCAATATTCTATGGTCTGCAACGATTTGATCTGCTGCGGTCCTGCAAACAGTGCTTGCACGCTGATCGGGTATCGCGGCTGCTTCGATCCATCTTGTGAAATGTTCCGTCATGACTATGATGTACTGATTCCCGGAAGTGGTTACTGTAAAGGGGTCTATCTGACCACTAGTCTCCAGTCATCAACAAGTATAGCATCATAAAGTTCTCCGAAATGTCTTCGCGGGACTCAGGAAGACACTGTCTCCACTCACCCGCTAACCTACCATTGACCAGTGACCATCAGCCGCCATCTTTCATTCCTAACAAGTTAGGCATTTGCTTCTGCAACGTTCAGTGACATTTCGCATGAGCAAGCTGACGGCACTCCTTCAGAATTGTCCGTCTCAACTCCGCTGGTATTACCGATACGTTCCTTCCGTCCTGCATTTGTCGCACCAGAATGCCGACACTATTCAGTCGCATGTCTAACCAGTGCATTACGAAAGTTTTCACTTCAGGATGTCCTTCGCCTTTCGTTAATCGTCCTCCAGATAACAGTTGATCTATCACTGATTTCACCTTTTGTGTTGCGTGCAACCTTCCAGGATCGTTTTCCGGTTCATTATGGCCAGTTCCAGTTAGCTATTTATGAGCCTCATGCTTATGCTGCACCCAGGAAAGTAAACCAAGAACACAGTCCTTTTTCCCAGATATGCGGCAAATCGTGACTTCGTAATCCTATAGTTGTACGACTTAACAAGCAAGCTTTCCTCAGTTTTCTGCTGAATTAACCCAATTCGTGGGTTTGTGGTCAAACCCCTCAGCAAGTATGGCCTCAATTTCAGCAAAACCACACTATCGTCAAACATTCCTTCTCTGTCATTGAATAGGTTTGTTTATCATTCATACTCAACAATACCGCTTTCCTGCCTCAACACTCCATCGATTCTTACACCACTTACGTCTGCTGCGACAACGAAGTTCTGTCCAGTCACCGACAATTTCAAGACCATTTGTTTCTTTTTCGATAGTTGTTTGATTATGATGAAACTTGATTGACTTGATTGACTTATTCTGCCGAGTAAAAACGGCCATTCTTCTTCAACGTTTTATACAAGAGATTCATGAGGTCATTAAATTTCTTAACGAAGTTGCCGTAGAAACCAAAGTGACCAAGAAACTTTCACAACGTTTTCCTTGATGTGGATGGCGGTGTAGCTTCAGTCATCATCAGCTTCTTGCTCAGTGGTTAGACCTTCCCCTGACCGGCCTTGTGAATGAGTACTGATACTGTTCGTTTTGCCAGTTACAACTTTGGACAAGTGATCCGTATGCCGGCAACACCGCTGAAACATGCGTCGAGTGCTCAGCCTCAGTTTCGCCGTCGATGACAGTATCACCTCCATAGACAGCAGTGTTTGGTAATCCGTCCAGTACCTTGTGTATCAGTCGTCTGAACATGAAATAAACACTAGACAGTTTAAGTGGCATATATCTGAACCGATAATGTTTAATTTCCACAATAAGAACTGTTGTGTCTCGATCTGGCTATATAATTGGAACTCGCGAATATCCCGTCAACCAGTCCAAAACCGTGAATATGCTTGTGTTCTGTAACTTACGGAAAATTTCTGACGCCATTAGGACAGCCAACACTTCATAAACTGTAACTTCACAGGGTCTTCAGAACTTGACAGAAAATCGAAACCTCCCGCTGCAACTGTCTTGGAATTCCTCGGGGACCGAATGATCGAAATCCCTTTGGCTCAAAGAGAATTTCACGTTCAACTTAGTCATGATAGACGTATGGGTCTTGTACCGTAGTAAATAATTCCCCTAAATTGCCCATTAGTCCATTCACGAGCTGTTTGCCAAAGATTGGAATTAATCTAAATGCCTTCGCTGCAATCGGTCCAGGCTAGAGTTTCCGCCTTCTCGTTAGCGGAACCCCAC
Organism: Paragonimus kellicotti; assembly: GCA_014220965.1. NCBI lineage: Eukaryota > Metazoa > Platyhelminthes > Trematoda > Plagiorchiida > Troglotrematidae > Paragonimus > Paragonimus kellicotti. The sequence continues at coordinate 13,255 of LOND01004507.1, forward strand.
CAAGCCTCGTTACGTGTTCATTACGTCTCAAACCAATAACGGCATCAGTACGGTCAAGAAAACTCGCTCCCTGTGTAGTCTGACGCTCATCGGAAGAAATGACGAAAGGCTGTGTGATAACATGACCACCGATTCTGACCTCCTATTCTGCCATGCCATTAACTTTAAGGGTATATCCACCCACTGTTCAAACGACCATCGCACACAGCTGAACAATCTACCTCGCCACTGACCCAAACAATAAACTCATTATCTTTGTGTCAATCAGTCAGCGCCCTAGGCTTACATTGCCTCCTTCTTTAGCATGGACTGCCGTACTATCGATCACACCTATAATCGGGTTTCCCTCTCCTTAACAAGAGCGGCCAATAAAAGGTTTTGTCTAAGTACAACTTCTCTGGCCCAATGGGCAACAATTTCTGTCTAAAGACACTCACCGGTGCATAGTTGTGGTAGAGTAAATGATAACATAAAGACGTCGTTCAACCACGTAACCACAGTTTTTATTCATACTTGTTGGTGTGGCTCTAGGCGATTGCATAACTGTAACCCAAAATTTATTATCCATCCGAGCCTGACCAAAATATAGGGATTGCTCTCCTGAACATACATTTGTGTTAGAGTTTCATGCATCGCTAACCAACATCAGAGACCGTTTTTTATGCAGATTCGTCTGTGAATTGCTTTCTGAATTATGTGAGCGGATAAACAAGGCAAACTCTTATCATATAATGTTTACTGGCATTGAAAGAACGGCCCACGTGGTTTTCCTTGAAGAACTCGAATAAACATCGTAGTACTGGTTAGCAAACTGCAAGATTGTTTTAGTGAACAACTCAAAGTTTGCTCTCGACTCTAGTGGTATCGTTATTATCAACAGGCTATCACCTTACGGTTCGACGTGTTTCCATTCTGAAAACTCTTGTTCACAAAGGAGCTTCTGTTACCTGGCGTGGAGTGGAAGGGATAGTTCGTTTTGTGTGAATACATGATGTTAATCATTTTTTAACCTGTGTTTGTCTGCGGACAACATTGCTAGGTTATTAACTTGAGCCCTATTATGAATATTTCATTCTAGTTTAGGTCATTTTCATCGATTATTCCAAACGTTCGATGGCACTGAATTTTGACGACGATGAGAAGAAGAATTCCTTATGGTAAACATTCACTTAACACTTCTGTTCGTTTTTTGTCGGTTTATAACAATGGCGAAAACTGGTGACAGCTTTCGAATGGACTCGAGAAGCAGCAACTAGGTAACCTGAAATGAAACCTGGTGAACATCGTAAAAAAGACTTACGGAAGCTCAGCTTTCTACAGTGATAGACTGGCTTGGTTCTGATTAGCTACGTCATCGTGGTCTCGTTTCAAAATCCCGGATTAACAAGCTGGATAGACAATATAGGAGGCAGTACTTAACAGAACTCGAATTTTTCGTCTTGAAGTAAACAAAGAGGAAGCATTTGCCTCAAACAGTAACGCGGCTGATCCCGTTAATAGCTCGCGGGTCAAATCAAAAGACGACTGAAAAAATTCAGTTTGTTTGGGTCGAAAACGCCAGTAACAGATGAAAAAAACACTGTACGTATGCGATTCTCGGTAAACTACAAATGTTCTTGAATCAGGAAACTGAAGGACACTTATTACAAATAGCAGTCACGATCACTAAGCTACCAATAAGCTTGGCGGTGTGAAGGTCGAACAGATTAAAATATAGTGAAGGTTACATCCGGATTGTTTAGGACGTTTCTGTTCATTCTGGTTGGACAAAATCGCATTCATTAAACCGGAGCCGCTTTTGGAGGGAAAAAACGGGATCCCTGACAAGCTTATGAAACTCCGAGTACGTACAGTTGGAAACGAATGGGAGCGTGTATCCCAGCAACTTCTACCTGGTTTGTAAGCTTTTAACCCTGTCATGACTATATTCTGTTAGGAACTACGAATTTTACCTGAACTGAAGTACAGACACAAGGGTTATTCGGAGCATCTTTCAGACTAACCTCCGGAGTTTAAGTGCTCATGTTGGATGGTTAAAGCAAATTATAGTTTTCTACTGCACACGCAGCAGTGAGAGATCTGTTAGTATAACAGAAGTAGGGGTGACGGAAACCAGCTCTCACGGCTTGAATTCAACATTATTATTGTATCTAATGGGTTCGGATGCCTTGACTACTTGTTGGAGCATAGTTTGTTCAACAAAGACTCATTTCTAAATGGACTGGGGCGTTTGTTGAGTAGGTTCCGCGAAAAATCCAACCACTAAAACGTAATAATATGCCACAGTAAGGACCTGTCATTTACGAGCAAAGGCAATATTTCTAGAGCCTGGTTACGCGGATCTAAAAACGCCTTCGAGTTGAACAATTTTCTCGTTAACCCAAATCGATCAAAAGAACCTGGATTATTGCTGATACCAAGATTGAGCACAACATGGTCAAAGAGTACAAGGAAATGCCTTAACATGTGCGTACTAAGTGTTTACCACAAACAGGAATAACGATTCCGACTCTTAATAAACAATGCTCTGGGAACTATGAGGTTGATCGACGAATAACGGTGCAGGCAGACGGTGATATATACGAGAGAGAATTTCTGCATAGTCTACTTTTAAAAGATTTATAAATATATTACGTTATGGGATTCGTATATTTTGGCAAACCTCCGGTAAATCAAAAGTTTCAGGTTGCATTTAGACGGTTTCCTAGAGACATATCAACAAATGTCACTTCAAGTTGTAACTAATTGTTCCGTCAGCTGTACACCTAAAAATACTTCAAATATTTTACATTAACAAATGCTCAGCCGAGTGTTTGTAATATGACTGCACCAGTAGACAAGTTAACTCGTAAATGTGGACGTAAAAAGTCATACAAATTGTTGTGTTATTAGGACCAGTGCAAACCGATAGGCTACCTGATGTTGGAATGAACAGTGATCCATGGCAGGAGATACTGTGCCTATCGCAAACGTAACTGCGTTCGGCCACATATGTGGTTAATAGAATACTCCTCATACAGTCCGGTATAAAAAAATGACACAAGTTGCTGATGCATGAGCTGCAAAGTCGTTGAGGGTGTTAACCTTTCAATGTCTACACACACTGAACGGCAAGCTTATGGAGCCGAGTATTTGGTCCCCTACAGTTTGCTTTAAATCACAGAGTTGTAGTTGACTGGTGGGTATGTGCTCAACTGTTGTCCACTCGAGATTGTTTCTTGTACATGCTGTCATCCCTACTTAGCCATACGGCTACCGAGCGTATCTGAGAACAAATTCTGTCCCGATTTGCGTTGGTCACCTACCAACGGTGCCCACCAGCTTAGCCTACAGCAACACGGGGTTTGGTAGCCAACGTGGCTTTCCCGATCCACCTTGACACCGGACCCTTCCGCACCGATTCAACATCTGGCTTGGTCTGATGGTCACGCGTTGACGCATCTGATAGCTCTGGTCTTTTTAGTCATCTCTGGGACATCTTTCCGACGGCGTCGTTCTTACAGTCTTCAGCGGCGCGTCGTACACCCCGGATTAAGCGTCTGAACGTCCCAAACCACTAACGCCTGCCACAGCATCACTCATCGAGGTTATTCCCGCACGAGATCAGATATCTCAACATTTAAATCAGGCTTCTGGCACGGACAATTTATCGGACGTACCAACGTGCTTCTCGTCTTATTTCCGCCACGACATCCTCAACGTCCAAAACCAAACCAAAGACGGTCATTGTCGCCCAACCATATCAGTGTAGTTTCTGCTACGGTACGTCTGAGCCAACGCCACACACTGTGACGTTGTCAACACTACTTAACGCTGGTAATGCAAGAGGAACACGACTAGCATCAATGTCCTCGCTGCATGGTCACTCCTGTTTGCTCATTGGCGCACATTCAACTTCGATTTCCGTTACTCACTTCCATTGGCAGAAGTACATCAAACATCTTGTCAGGTCATATCAGATGGTTTTTGAACGTTCACAAGGAATCATTTATCTTGCTTGTGTGGACCACGAACATCTCCAATTCACTAAAAAATCGTACGGTTAACTGGCCGACATTAAGCCTACACTGCATCTCAGTCTGATTGGCTTCATTTACATCACCTTCCTAAGGATACTCATTAGTTTGAACACTCCGTAATGTTCCTAAGCTTACTATCTTATCTTTTTTGTCGACTTTTATCTGTGATCATCGCATAAAGTCTTTCGCGTTAATCAGTTTTCCCATTTGTATGTCTAGTTCCAAAACCGTTACTGTACATTCACTTGAACTTGACCTACGTCGCTTTGGTCTGCAAGATCAACTTTCTGAGAGTATTTTAAAAAAAGTGTTTGCAAAAGCTGAGAATGAACATATCATTCAAAATACGGGGAGTGAGCAGCCTGGAATAAATATGAAAATCACTTGAGATGGAAGTGTAGTGAGTAGGAGCGATCATGCTATACTACTCACACCACTGTAATTCAGTAGTGGAACCAGAGCATATATTTTGGCACCAGAATAGCTGCAGGAAAAATACAGGAAGAATTATTGGAGTGCAGCATTGCATGAAATGACTCTTGGTACGTAAGGGAACGTAAACGAACTGAGCGTTGACGTCTGTGGCAGCCGTGGCGGTCGGGGCCGAATACCGTATGCAGATTAGTGTTTTCGTTTGTTGTCTTGTTGAAACGCATAACCCACGCGTTGCTGTTCCGAATAAACAATCCTTGTGCCATCCGCGTTTTGGATCACAACACTGTGACACCAACCGTTCGCGGAAGATTTCGACCGAATTTCACGCTAGGAGATGTTTGTTGGCGATGCAACGATGTAAAAGTGAAACACATTTGGATACA